>JAFEMH010006890.1:0-109446 GCA_022495995.1 Adenophora triphylla var. japonica | reverse complement strand
AAAGTTTTGAGGTAATCGAAAATGGCGTGGCGACTCCGTTTTTCAAATAACTCAGGATTGTCTTCAGCTCGCTGATGAATCCTGGGGTGGGCACACATTCCACCGGTTTGGCGACTCCGGTAGGGAAAACCCAAAGGAGAAAAGCTTTATTTTTCAAAACAAAAAAATCGATACTCGGTATATAGGATTGGACCGCACTTAACCTTCTGTATCGCTCCCTAACCGGGGCTTGCAGGATAAACCGGTGCGGTTTAACTTGATCCCACGTACCGAGTATCCCTTTTCGAAATTTTTTTTGAAAAATAGTAAGAAAGCTTTTCCCTTTGAGCGGAGTTTAGACTCCTACAGTCGTGATTTCATTAATCGTGCTTTGCTTCCTTTACCTTGCATTGCATCATTTGCATCTTGGATTTCGTGCATCACTTTGAGCATAAAAAATCGCAAAGGAGTGGAACTCGGAAAATTGATCCACATGCGGTCGTACGGCTAATCCTCATAGGATTCTGACCATACGATCTCAGTGGCAATTCCACCAGGAAAAATCAGGGTTAATCTGGCAAGTCCTAGCAGCTTGGGGCTACTCAGCTCCACGACTGACTGGGGCTTCCCGAGAAAATTTACGCGTGTTGCATTCTCCTGATCCCGAAAATCCCATTCCTTTAAAACACATTTAGTGAAAATTTACGGGTCATTTTAGAATCTTCAAAAGGAACAATTTTAGGAGACCGCACACTACAGCGCACTTTGATATATCACTGCTCACACTTTGCAGACGCACGTCCTTTTTAAAACCCGGGGTGGTTCCGATTGCGATCCACGAGACGGCCTTACGATGCTCCGGGGCGCGCACGTGAATCATTCCCATTACCTCCCCATGGCGGCACCAAAGATTAATCGACCAATGCACAATCCAGGTGTCACACGTTTCAAAAATCCGTGACTTTTGGTCACTGGTTTTTGGTCCTAGTCCAGGTGTCATATAGCCCGGAGTTGCATACCCACGTAAAGCGTCAAGCCTTAGCTCATAACGGAAGCCAAGATTTTCGCTCAAGCGAAGTTCCGCAGAAATTCCGAGCAAGGAAAAATCGGTGGGATCTTGACTCCGAGCATTGACTATCGACCTTGACCCGCACGGAATGCGTAAGAGTCAAGACCGAGTCTTTGCCAAAAGTCAAAAGATCTTTCGCTCAAGCGAAGCCCCTGCCAAAATGTGCACCCGACAAGGAAAAAATTATGGCAAGATCTTGATCGGGCATTGACTTCGGATTCCGACCCACGCACCGTGTATGCAACGAAGTTCAATGTGACACCGTGTCATCCGGCTTTTTACCGCCCGACCCATGCTATTATTCTCTCGGACATTACCGAAAGTCGAAACCGTCTATTCGCTCAAGCGAAACTACGCCAAAGATCCGTCAAGGCGAGAGAGACGAGACTTTCCCCGGTGTGCCTTGACTATAATCCGCCCGCTCGTGCGTTGAAAGGTCCTATGACCCGCTAGGCCCCGATAGGAGCGTTCTTTACTCTCGGTCGGTGGGATCCGCGTGCCTATAGGACCCTCGCCCCGGCCGGCTGTCCACACCCCCGGGAGGCCGAAATACGGGCTGGAATACGAGGGGCTTATAGACGTGGTGACGGAACTCCACCATTTGATCCGGGATCTAGAGTAGTTGTGAAAAAGAAGGGCTGGAGAACCCCTTTTCCAACCAAATAGATATTAATAAAAGACACTGCTTTGTTTTAAGTAAACTTTGAAGATTCTAATTTGCATATTGCACGAGCCTTGAAGCTCCTAAACACCTACCCCGAGTCTAAACCTTTCCCTATCCCTTTTCCCATGACTGAGAAAGAAGTGCAAGCGGTGAGAACACCGGGTCAAAGCGGCTTGTTAGTGCGGAATCCTCGGAGCAGGTTCGCGAGAATCCTCGGATTTTGTATCGGCTTTTCGGTGTCAAAATGGCCAACATGGTAATCCACAACGGTAATGACCAAGCGGTTGGAGGGGCTATCCTGGTTCAACCCAAGCCTCACATCGGTATGATGTATGTGATTGTGAAGACTCCGCCTAGAGTATGAGTAATCGTTAGAATGGATCAATTGAGGACGGCGCTCCTTCAAGGAAGAGAAAGAAGAAGAGAAAGTCCACACGGCGAAGCTTAAGGAAAGATACGAAGGCTGGGGACAAGCAGCGTAGGAACTTTGGGAGAGCCTTCGGGCAAGTTCGACTACTATGTCGGCTTATGCCAAGGAACACCATCCAAGGAACTCACGTCTACCCCAAGCACAGTCCCGGCTGATATCCCTATGATCGATGACCCTCTTGAAGTAGAAAATTCTGAAGTTTGTTGCCATTGTAAGATTCAACAAAAAAGCTAGCGAGATCTAGAAGACGTAATACGAAAGCCTATAGAGTATTTGGCCAATCGGGGAAGGATCAAAGTCTCTCCGAAGAGAGACTTTATCAGCCCATCATTCAAGCCAACCCTCCTATTGGGCTATGCCGACAAGGTGGTGGTATCAAAGATTGGCAAGGAAAGATGACCTATCGCTAGTGGTGCGTCGACAAAATGAGCCGGACACTTCGATCCCGAATGAGTCCAGGTCGCTACGGAAGAGCTAGCCGGAAGATATGCAACAAGTTACTTTAGTTCCCCTCACTCATCTTTCCACGCACGTGCCATTTTGTCAATGATTTCCCCCGGCAAGCTTTTGATCGGTTCGAAGTCTCCAACTTTACGAAGAACGAGCGCAGGAGCTGCTACTCCCGGTGTGGCAACAAAGCAAGAAGGGAGTGAGATCCCGGTCCCGACCCTTGTCGAAGTCTCCTCGAGTCAATGATAGCGTAGTGGTCCAGTAGTCGGTAGCGTCTATTCGGTCGAGTCGGGAATCTTTCAATTCAGGTCCTCGAGAGTCATCCGAAGGCCTCACGCCCGAGGATTATGAAAATGTAATCGATGTCATCTTTCCCCTTATTTTGAATGAAACGACAAATCCTTTCTTCGATTATCCTCTTATTGCCAACTTAACAAATGATAAATTAACTCAAAAACTTAACAAATGCTTAATAATGAATCATTTGAACAAGATGCACAAACACACTAAGCTTGAACAATACATTAAAGAAATCTTTAAGCGGGTTTCAGGAGAAAAAAGGAAAATCGGGCCCCAGAGCTTGCCGATGGAGGTTTTGATAAGTGTGAACTTGGGTACTATTTGAGGAACCTCAAAGAGACAGCGGGTGGAAGCTTCTTCGGGAGGGTTGAAAGGGACAGATTGATCAGTTTGCCGTCCGGAGAATACGTCAACGTGTTTGCATGGTCATACAAGGATATGCGGGGCTAGACGGTTCGATAGTAGAGCACCTGAGAATCCCTCTAGCACCGGATGCTAAGCCCGGCAAAGCGATGGCGAGAAAGATCAAGTCGGAATGGTCTCTACGGGTCAAGGAAGAAATTGAGAAGCTCTGCGGGTAGGGTTCATCGAGTCATTGAATACCCGACATGGTTGTCCAACATCGTGGCCAATAGTAACCAAGGCCAATGGGAAGGTGCGGACTTTGTGTGGATTTCCGAGATCGAACAAGGCCGGCCCCAAAGACGACTACCCTACGCAAGCATAGACATCTGGTGGACTCCATTTGCCAGCTACGAAGTCAAATCCTTCGTGGATGGTTTTGCGAGAGCTACAACCGAGATCAAGATGGCCGAGGAAGACCAAGAAAGACGGCCTTCACCACACCATGGGAACCTCTTGTTATACGGTAATGCCATTCGGGCTCAAGAATGCGGGGCTACTTACGAAGGGCGGCGACCGCGCTTTTTCATGACATGATCCTGAAGGAGATTGAGGTCTACGTAGATGATATGATAATCCACTCCAAAGGAGAGGGTGGGCAGCACTTTGTTGACCTACGAAAATTCTTTGAGAGGTTAAGACGGCATTCCATGAGACTAAACCACACGAATGCACCTTCGGAGTGACAAGGGAAAAGTGCTTGGGTATATGGTCACAGAGCGAGGTATAGAAGTTGACCCCGAAAGATCAAAGCCATCATGGATATGAGGCCACCTCAAACCAGGACGAGAAGTCAAGAGCTTCATGGGTAAATTGCGGTACATCGGCCGTTTCGTCAATCGGTTGACCACTATGTGCGAGCCCGTCTTGAAGCTCATGAAGAAGAATGTGGACACGGAATGGACCGAAGAATGCCAAGATGCCTTTGAGATCAAGGCATACTTAGTCTATATCCCCGGTACTATGCCCCCACATAGACGAAGCCTCTTCTGCTCTATCTCCTTGTCATCCAGAACACGGCGGTTGGAGCTATCTTGCCCCGAGAGAAGAAAGACTCTCGGGTAGAAACGCCATTTACTTTGTCGGCGGAAGCTACGGGAGTGAGCTCAATTACTCGGCATGTGAAAAGACTGACTGTGGGAAGTGCCCAGTGCAGGGTAGTCGGCAAGTTGAAGCATTATATGCAAGCCCGCCCTGTGAATTTGGTCTCAAAAATGGACCCCATCAAGTACATCTTTGACAAGCCTTCCCTCTCGATGCGTTTAGCGAAGTGGTCCTTCTTCTTGGCGAATACGACATCAACTATGTGACCGCAGAAAGGGCATCAAGGGTCAAGCATTTTCGAGATCACTGGCGAACTTCCCCAGTAATGAAGACAGAGGGCTGAGACCCCAATTCCCGAGATGAAGGGATCTTTGCGGTTGAGCACGAGAATAGATGGCAATTGTTCTCTGACGGAGCCGCTAACAAAAGAGGAAATGGTGTAGGAATGCTATTGGTCGATCCGAAAGATGAGCATACCCCGTAGCCCTCAAGTTGAACTTTCTGCCACGAACAATGTCGCCGAGTATGAAGCTTTGCATTCTTTGGTTTGGAGGCTGCCTTAGAAAGAAATGTCAAGGAGCTCGAAGTTTACGGAGACTCGTACGATCATCAACCAAGTCTCCAACAAGTGGAAGATCGTGGACCCTAATCTGCAACGGTATCATGCCCATATGTAGGAGTTGGTTGGACGGTTCGAGAGAAGTGACTTTCCACTACTTGCCGAGGGAAAAGAACAGATTCGTAGATGCCACTAGCTACTCTAGCCTCACCGGTAGAGATCCCCGAGGAAAAGCCATAAAGCCCTTCGGAGTGGGTAGAAGAGAAGCCCCACTATACATTGTGAAGTGGACCTGGGACCCGAGCCTATAAAGGAACCTTGGTACAATCCGTATTTACCAATTCCTCAAAGACGGAGAGTCGGCTTTCGTAGACGAAGAAGGTAGACCAAAAGAAGGAGTCGAGCCAAAGCTTGCGAGCCCCGAAAAGGTTGGCCTCCCATTGTGTCATCCTAGGAGGCAACCCGTACAAGAAGCGGTATCAAGGACCGCTCCTCTTATGTGTCACTCAAGAAAGAGCTGTAGAGTTGATGACCGAAGTCCACAATGGTCCTTGCGGTCCTCACATGAATGCCCGAGCCCCGATGCAAGTGATCCTCGGAATGGGTTACTACCGGATCTCCATGGAGACAGCATTTGCGCCCAAAGACGTCCGAACCTCGCGACAAGTGCCGGCGGTTTGCCAACCTCAACCATCTCCCACCTCATGACCTCGTACCGCATGACGACTCCTTGGCCGTTTGCAACTTGGGGCATTGACGTGATAGGGAAAATAGCCCCGACAGGAAGCAATGGGCACGAGTTCGTGTTGGTAGCCATCGACTACTTCACCAAGTGGGTAGAGGCCAAGTCCTACAAGGTCCTCACTTCCGGGAAAGTGGCCCAGCTTCATCAAAGAAAACATAATGTGCGTATATGGGGTGCCCAACGAGATCATTTCGATAATGGGTCACACTTCGAAGGAAGGCTCGCGATAGGCTCGCCGTCGAATTCGAGTTACTCGCCACAAGTCGTCCCCCGCGCATGGACCTCGAGACCAATGGAGCCGTGGAAGCCTGCTAATAAGACACTCGAGCGGATCATCAGGAAGATGGCCACCCGTGGTCGTGATTGGCCCGAAAAGGCTGCACCTAGCACTCGGGCTACTGAACGTCTGTCGGAAACGGCCGCGGGAGAAACTCCTTTTGCCTAACTTACGGGATGGAAGCGGTGTTACCGGTGGAGTTGGAAATCCCGTCATTAAGGGTCCTCACGGAAAAGCAGTGTCAACGAAGTAGAATGGCTACGAAGCCGGCATGATGAATTGGCCACCTTGCTCGATGAGAGAAGGCTCAAAGCCATGGAGCACACCCGAGCCTACCAGGGGCGAATGGCCGGGCGTTTGATAAGAAAGTCAAAGCCGTAAACATCAAAGAGGGTGACTTAGCGAAAGTAAAGCCCCTACCAGAGAAACCCCTGGGAAAATGGGAACCCGTTTGGATCGGCCCTTATGTAGTGCGAAGATACGTGTCAGGGAGGAGCAATGAAGCTTGTAGACTTGGACGGCAATCCACTTTGTCCACCTAGTCAACGGTGATAAACTCCGAAGATACTATGTCTAATAATAAAAAAAAAAGAAAAAAAAAAAAAAATCTTAGTGCAAAAAAGAGTAATACCCGGCTAAATTTGAAAAAAAAGCCAAAAAGGGCGGTCTAGGCAAAAAACGGGGTTGCACGTAAAAAAAAAAAAAAAAAAAAAAAAAAAAAAAAAAGACTTAGTTTTGTTAGTTCACGGAATGAACTACGAAGACTGAGCCCCCTTAGCCTTTCTTGTAAAAGGGGAACGTAGGCGACCATATATGGTTCGGTCTAAACAATAAAAAAGGGCAATAAAGCTTCCATAAAGTGCGTCCTTAGCAATAAATAAAAGGGTAATTCGGTTTTCATAAAACGGGTCCCAAGTAATAAGACATTTGAATTTCCATGAAACATGTCTTGATTAATTTCTAAAATAATATTTCTTGTTCATTACAAGTCAAAAATTTCTTGATGAGTTCAAGCACGGTCTACCTCTTGACTCTGCTAACTGCTAAAAAAGATCTAAAATACAATAAAATGCCTAAATAAACTAATGTGTTTGCAAATGGCAATAAGAGGATCTTGAGAAAAGACTTGTCGATCGTCATTCCACGAGTCTTCTTGAGTCTTCTTCCCTTTTCCTCGGCCTCGTCGAGTCTTCTTCCCTTTTCTTCTCAATAATGTCGGTATCCCTCATCCCGACCTGCGGTATCCTCGGCTGGAGCCTCTACCAACCCCGTGTCAATAAGCGCTCTCTCTATACGAGCACGAGTCCGTATCTCCTCCCTCGAGACTCGGTCAAATGAGCAACCTCGGACAACCTCTTGTGCAGAGCCTCCATGTCCCTAACCAAATCACACGATTGGTTATGGCAACTCGCCTTAGCCTCGGTCTCCCTCGAGTCCTACTCGAGTCGTGGTCGGCCCCCAATAAAACTCGGCGTCTATCCTCCAAGATAACCTTTGAGTCGCTCCCGTCTCTCTCTCGTACCAGTCGAGTAGACAGTGGTCAAGATGGTACTCTTCCTGCTCTGAAGATAGCCACTGGGTGGGAAAGCGGTGTATGTCCAAGCCCTCGAGAAAAAGTGAAGGCATTTGGGTCCCTCATGTCTAGAGACATCACCTCCATGGTCAGGATGTCCTCCCGGATCACTCAAAGGCTCTGTAAAGCCCCAAGCGCCTGGATACCAAGCGGGGTATGTAGAAGGATGACCGGCGAGAATCACGGAACCCTCATGACATAAGACTCTGAAATATCCTCCAGTGCGCAGCCTCCGGTGTGGTATCCACCAACGGATGTCCGAAGTGGATAGCCTAGCCATCATCGACTCCCTCGGCTACCCCGGGTCCCGGCCGCTCTAGGTGCACCTCTCCGAGAAATCACCCAAGGGCACCGAGTCGGCAAAGCCCCGTGCAAAGCCCCGAGCCTCTCCTGCCCGGCCACAAAGTCAACACGGCGGACTCCCGGACCTCATGAAATGGTCTCCCGAGCCATTCTGTCGATCCCATGCAAAGTCTCCCCCAAAACCGGTGGGACGATATCCTTCCCGGCCTGCAGTCTCGACCATGTCCGGAGACCACCGTGACAAATCCCCACGGACTCGGCGGTAAACAGAACGAGAAAAGACGCAAAGGATAAATGCGTCCATAGCCACCATGGTAGCAGCCATAGTGGAGATCCAAACCTGCCGGGATCTCGGAAAGGTCAATCTGTCCGAGGCTACCATCATCTCCTCGGCCTCTCCCGGAGGAATCTGCGAGAAAAGATGCAAGCTTTACCGCCCACCGGCACGTCTCCGATCAGCGGAATAGATATAGCCTCGGTCTCGGGACCCCCAATCAAGGCTCACGATGTCTTCGTGCGTTGGGACGATTTCGTTGTAAGAAAAATAAACATGTCTCCGGACGTCCCGCAGAACTTTCTTTGCGGCTCTCAATAGGTCCCAATCAGGTGGGAGATCCCTCAAATGCCGTAAAGACTTGATCTTGAAGGAAGAATCAAGCAGCCCCTTGTGATTTTGGAAGTTATATCTCGCCCAAGATTGAAGACCGAACAGAAAATGGTCTCTCTTCCCCCTTTGTAGTCTAACGGGCCTCTCCATCGCAAAAGTGATCAAAGGTGGTGTCTTTAGGTCCAAAATATGCCCTGGGAACAGTTGAAACAAGTTTGGGTTGAAAATAAAATGAAATGGCCAAGCTTTGGTTTTATTCAAAAAATGACCAGTCCGAGACGGACGTGAGCCGCACGGCCTCTTTTGCCCTCGAGGCCGTGCCGCGCGGCTTCATTTGCACGATGTAAATTGCAAATCTGCAGCAACCAAAGTTGCTGCCCAAGGAGTTTTCACCCCACTTTCTCAACCAAAACTGTACAAAAACATGTCCGAAGCCACCCAAGCGGTTTTATATCATTATATATTATTTTGGCCCGGTTTCAGCCCCAATTCCAAGCAAAAAAGTCGCCCCGAGGCTCAGATAATATGCAAATTGAAAAAGCATAAATTAGAAAAGTAAATAAAGCGTAAATACAATGTCTTCGCCCCACCGGCGTCAAAATAAAGCAAAAAATAAACAAGTTGTGCATAAAAAAGTGTTCATTGTTTGTTTTGTTCCAAATCTACTCTAGAGACCCCCTAGGCCTCAGATTCTTCTTCTTCCTCATCACTTTGCTCGGCTCATAGACGCTAGGCTCTCTCATCACGTCCTCTGGTCGCTCGCATCGGAAAGAGGGATGTTGTCGTGCTCGTACTCCGCCCAGTTTGCTCCAAGATATCGGCATTAGGACCTCGCCCACGAGGCTGGCCTTTGGATGAGTACTCCGAAGCCGAGGAAGAGGATGTTGCGCCCCCGACATGCCTCCTTTTGCGCACAGGCTCCTGCACGCTTGTTGACGCTTTAGTAGCGCATGCCAGTTTCTTGACCAAGGATCGGCACACGTCTTTCCGGCCTGTTGCACGACCAACTGTCATAGGTGCGAGCTGGAACCTGAGAAAAGAAGAGAAAATCTCAGAAAAATCTCAGAGAAATTGCAAAAACGAGAAAATGCGAAAGCTAAAAAGGGAATAAGACCCTAAGAGTATACTCACGGTGCTATCGGGTGGCGGGGGTATCTTGGGGCTCCCTCGTGTCGAGGACGGGAATCTTCATCCTCCTCGGTACTCAGGTGTACGACGTATGAGAGGTGTGCGGGAGAGGATAGGCGGGTCAAGATAGGCTCATCCTCCCCATATCCCTAGGTGACCGCCCGGCTTCGTCGGCTTACGTAGGCGTCCTCGGGCGCTGCTCCACAAACACGGCGTAGGGGGTACCCATGTCAAAATACTCCTTCGCAGCTATACCTCCTGGTACCTCTCAATCTCATCCTTTGCCCGGTCCACGGGCTGCGGCATCCGTCTTTGGAGGATCGTGTGGGAGTAATGGCATCCAATGGAGGAACATGACCATCTTTGCCTCGAGAACGGTCCCCCGGATATATGATGTCGCAAGTCGGCCCAGTGAGCCACCTCCTCTGCCTCGTCACCTCAATAGCATCTCCCGGCAAAATCTCTGGATACACGCCCCGGGGGTAGAAGTCCACTCCATCCAGGTCCATCCTTGTTGAGCACGAGCTTCACCATCTTGTAGTCGAAAGTGATCCGGGTCTTCCCCGTGAACCTATCCCTCACATCTCCCCTCCGGCGAACCATCGCGGGGAAAATGGTGATATCACTCTGCTTTGGTTCCAAGGAAAGAACCCGATCACCTCGCAAAACCAGGCTGCATGTTCAAAAACATCAAAAAGGTCATTTTTCTCATAAGAAGTCTCAAGACAAAAAAGAGAAAAGAGAAGAGAAAGAGAGGCTACCTCGAGGGCAAATGAGAAGCGATCCATAGAAGCGGACTTTGTTTATTTGTACATGTCCGGAGAGAAGTATAACTCGGCCAATCCGGCCTCTCCCCAAGAGACCGTCCTAGCCCCGTCCACATCAACCAAAAGGAGGCAAGTCATGGCTAGCGTCCCAGAATTAGCAAAGATAGTGGCGACGGCATCAACCACACGAAAGCTCTAACCGGTGGTGGGCGATCACGTCACTACCAGCAAAGTCCCGCATGCGGTTACGGGCCGCCACCTCGACATTCCTCGTCTCCATACCCAATCCCTTGGGAATCAGCTCAAATCTGACCAAAGCTCGGAACTCCTCGGTGTAATGTGGTCTCTCCAAGTCACGGGCCTCACGGTGAGCTGCGAGCCGATGTCATTGTAAAATCGGCGGAGTCACGGTAAGCTCTCCCCGGCTCGAGTGGAAACTATGAGTAGAGTCCCACCAAAACTCGAAAGAGCACGAACCAGGCCCTTGCTCTTTGAGGTGATGTGAATCCCCGTGCCGATGGCCTCCACAACAGCGTCCGGGCCGGTAGCCCTCACCAACTCTTTAGGGTTCACCCCATTCTTCCCAAAATCCGGCATCCTGCGCAAAGATTCATTGCTATCTCGAGATGGTCCCCTAGACTTGTTCTCCTGTAGACAAGCACATCAAAAAAGAAGTGTCAGTCCTTCATCTCATTTCAAAAGCATGCATATAGTCACAAAAGTGCACATATTTTTTCAAAAGAAAAGCATTCATACAAGTCTTTTTAGCATCTTTTGCATAAAAAACGTGACTTTCATCATTTGAAACACGTCATTTTAAGCACGTTGCTTTCCTAAGGCACAAAATCATAATTTTCACAATTCTTTGCACATAAGCATTATTTTTCAAATAAAATGGCATGCATGAATCATTTTCATCTTCCAAAATCATGTTTTCTCAAAATCTTGACCTAGTTCTAGCACAGGCAAGAACTCCGTCTCATATTTAGACAATTCTCATTCTTACTTCATTTGCGAGAAAAAAGTGAGTCATTCTCATAATTTTCATCAAATAAATTGCACATGCATATTCTTAGCCTCATAGGTTGTTCATGCATCTCAAAATCATTCAAAAATCCTAAGAAAATTCTAGAAAATTCCTAAGTTCGGGTTAAGCCCTAAATTATTCAAAAATCAAGCAAAATCATCGGATTTGAGCCAAATAAGAACGCTTACCCCAACCGATCGCGGGTTCGTCGATTTGTGCTCCCTCCTTCCCGGATAGAGCTCCGATGGAGGCGTGAGAAAGTCATACCTCCTATCCGTCCTGACAAGCTCCTTCCTCTTCCTTTGAGCGGCCGCGGAGACATTCCTCCTTGCTTGTCTTGGTGCCGGATCCATCTCAAATCAAGGGAAGCAAGGGAATTCAAAGAATTTCGAAATTCTTTCTTCTCTCCTCTCTCTCTCTCGAATTTGAATGGGCGGCAACAATGCCCAATAGCCCGTTCAAATCTGTTTTAAATAATCTGTAAAAATCGGGTTTCAGTAGTACGGCTTCTTTTTCCTTCCTCTCATGCCGGGCGGCCTCTTTCGCTACGAGCAAAAATTACGATTTTGCCCTTGGACTTTCCACTTGGGCCTCCAATCCTCGTTATCCTCTAAGCGAGATAACACCCTCTTCGTAGAAGATATCCCTTATCTCCTAAGCAATCAAGCTCTATTCCCGATCACCTCCGATTAATTTCGTTATAACGGGATAACGTTAGGTGACAACCTCCGAATTGTCGGAGTTCTTCTTAACTTAAGCTACCTCTGTCATGAATAGTGACGTATGCTTAGAGTCATTCAAACTTTGGCAACCCATATCTACGATTCGAAAGAGATTGAGACGTATGCTCAAGTCATTGGCAACCCATATCTCTGATTCGAAAGAGATTGAGACGTATGCTCAAGTCATTGGCAACCCATATCTCTGATTCGAAAGAGATTGAGACGTATGCTTAAATCATTCTAGCTTTGGCAACCCATATCTCTGATTCGAAAGAGATTGAGACGTATGCTCAAGTTTTTCAAACTTTAGCAACCCATATCTCTGATTCGAAAGAGATTGAGACGTATGCTCAAGTTCACCAAACTCTAGCTACCTCTATCCACTCGATAGTGACGTAAGCTCTAGTTTCAATTAGGTGACATCCTCCAGTAATTGTCAATCAGGTGACATCCTCCAGTAATTGTCAATCAGGTGACAGCCTCCATTAATTGTCAAAATCTCAAGAATCCTAGACATCGTTCCTAACTATCTAGTGATGCTCGAACTACGATCAAGGCTTGATTCCTCCGGGATACGTAGGTAGCCTTTTATAAAAGGTCCAGCCATCCGACCACTTTGGTCACCCTTTTTCCTCCGTCACTCCTCAGTGATGAAGTAGTCTCTCATAAGAGACTTTGTTATCTGACCACCTTGGTCACTCCTAGCATATCCCCAGTAGGATCAATTGCTTGACCTCCTAGGTCATTTTCTATTTTCCCCAGCAAGAGACCAGTTTTCTCTTCTCCCTTCCTCAGCGGATCTTATTCCGAACTACGGCCTGGCTTGTTTCCTCCGGGATACGTAGGTAGCCTTCCAAAAGGTTCGGCCACTCGGCCGTCTCGGTCATCTAATCCGTCTCGGCATTCGCCAGATCGGATCCTTTTCTATCGACAACCCCACTCGCCTTGCAAGTGACATTGCTTAGAGGGCTTACGTAAGTACCCAAATCTGGCTCATGCCTTCGGTTAATTTTCCCGACAATTTCGGTAAGCTTTAGGTAATTCCCAGGACCTTCCCGGCGTTCGGAAACATTCGGAGCTGTTTTTATTAAATAAGGGCTGAAGAGGATCCTTCCTAATTAAGAAACAAGTTTTTCTTAATTAGGAAGGAGGGTTCTAGAATTTGCCACCTTGCATGGTTCTAGAATGCTTTGAGTCATTCGGGATAAGCCCGCACGGTGCATTAGCTCGGCCATTTGCTCTTAGCCGCACGGCTTCATTCACCTTATCCAGATTACCTATAAATAGAGGCCTCCTCTACCCATTTCAACACACATAATAGAGGCACAAAATACACAATACACTTATAAACACTCCCAAGACGTGAAGAATATTGGTGCAAGCTCAAGAAGGTGAAGAAGGAAGGCCAAGAAGCTACCTCCCTCCTCCTTGAAGACCCAAGACCAACCTCTCCTCCTAGCTCCGTTCGAAGAAGCAAAGGAAGCAATTGGTAACCTCGCACGCCCTAACCTTGCTTTTAATTGATATACTTGCTCATTGCATTCATATATCTTGCTTGGGACTTGGCATTTATTCATAAAGATCACATCTTTATCACCCCCTTTCCCTTTTGCATGCATTAAGACCTCATTTGTCATAAAAATGTAGTCTTTTTCATAAAGGTGCATCCTTTGCACCTAAAACCCCCCATTTTCAAATAAAATATCATTTTTATACATCATTTGCACATAAAAATCCAATCTTTTCAATAAAAATGCATCCTTTGCATTCAAAAACCTTTTCCAATGCATCATTTGCATAAAAATCCTATCTTTACGCATCACTTGCATAAAGATCATTTCTTTCAATCAAAAAGCATCATTTGCTAAAACCAAAAATGTCATCTTTTCATTAAAGAGTCATTTTTCATCATGCATTTCCCCTTTCCCCCAACCTTGGAACGGACCGGTGTAAAAGATCCTATCTTTACATCGTTCCTTCCATTAAAGGTTCACGATTTCTTTGGAAAGGGATAACCTTGAACCCTATATCTCCGATTATCGCTTAAGAAAGAGTATGAAGCCTCTATACGAGCTCGACCGTCTTAAAGCGTAGGATTGATGGGCTAAGGACCCTCCTTTTCTAAAGAACCTCATCTTTGACCAAAAGAGAGTCATTCTCTCGATCACGCAAGTCCCGAGGTTAAAATGCGATGATCACAAGTCATAAGATGAGGACGGGATCATAATCCTAAATACATAAAATTCCATGGAATCCCGAGCGACAACCAACAAATGGTTTGTACGTCCGGAAGACAACTTGGGACATCCCCCCCCCTTTTTCTCAAACACATGCACACAAGAAAGCACGCAAGCAAGCACGATTACTGAAATCTTGGGAGACTTGCTCCGGCAAGGCACTTTGGGTGAACGCCAAACGTTCTTCCCAAGGGGTAACTTAACCTCCGAACCCAAGTAAAAACCTTTTTTTCAAAGTTTTGAGGTAATCAAAATGGCGTGGCGACTCCGTTTTTCAAATAACTCGGATGTCTTCAAACTCGCGTGAATCCACAAAATTTGGGCACACATTCACACAGCCGGAAAATTCCTAGGCTTTATGGTATCAAAAAGAGGAATTGAGGCGAACCTGGAAAAAATCAAAGCCTTGATTGACATGAAATAACCTACCAACATCAAGGAGGTTCAAAGGCTGAATGGAAGAATATCTGCCCTTGAAAGATTTATTGCAAAATTTGTGTAAAAATCGCTGCCTTTCTTCAAAGTATTGAAGGAGAACAAGAGCTTTTCCTAGACATCTGAATGCTTTGAATCATTCAAACAGTTGAAGGAGTACTTGGGATCCCCTTCTTTTTTGAGCAACCCTGTCATGGGAGAAATGCTATATGTTTTCCTAGCAGCAACGGATAACGCTATAGCTGCAGTACTAGTCCCGAATGAAGGAACCACTCAGAAACCTATCTACTATGTGAGTAAGGCACTATTCGATGTGCAGAGCAGATACTTTAACACGGAGAATATAGCATACGCCCTAATCATAGCGGCAAGAAATCTACGAGCATACTTTTCTACACATCCCATAACTGTGTATACCAACGCTCCCCGAAGAAAATCTTGCATAAGTTGGATTGCTAAGGACGTCTACTTAATTGGTCTATTGAGCTCATTAAGTTTGATATCAGATACCAACCTAGAAATACACTCCTAGCACAGCCTCTGGTCGATTTTATGGTTGAAACCACCTTTATAGGTGAAGCATGACCCCACCTCCCGTAGGCGCAAAAAACCTGCGGGAGAAGTATTGACCATCGAGCTCCCATCTAATTGCTGAGTCTTATACACAGATAGGTCAGCCACTAAGGAGAGAAGCGAAGCTGGAATTGTACTATCAAGTCCTGATGGAGAGCACACCATCAAAGACATAATCAGATTCAAGTTTACTGCATCCAACAATCAAGCTGAATACGAGGCCCCTGATATTTGACATAGAGTTGGCATCCTTCTATGAAGCAACTAAAGTCGCCACCTTCTGTGACTCCCAACTCGTAGTCAAACATATAAAGGGGGAAAATAACACTCAACATCCCACACTTACAAAGTATAAAGACCTCATCCTAGACATGATGAAAAAGCTGTAATTTTTTGAAATAAGTCAGATAGGAAGGGAGGATAATCAAGTGGCAGATGTTCTATCTAAACTAGAAAATATTGATGTGGCAGATCCTGACTCTAACCCACTCATAGTCTTTGCCAAAAAAATTGCCTATGACAGACTATGAGTAATGCTCTTAGATGAGGAGGAGAAGTGTTGGATAGATGACTACATGGACTTCATTGTAAAGAATCAACTCCCAGATGATGAAGCACATCCTAGACTTAGCAAGAAGAAGTCAGCAAGGTTCACAGTGATGAACGGAATTCTCTACAGAAGATCATTCACAAAGCCCCTGCTGAGGTGTGTCTATCCCAAGGAAACAGAAAATCTCTTGGCGGAAGTCCACGAAGGCGTTTGTGGTGGTCACCCGGGGGCCAGAACCTTAGCTAACAAAATCATCACGCTAGGTTATTAATGACCAAACCTGAGAGATGACGCGTAAGCCTACGTAAAAAAGTGTGACAAATTCCATAGATACTCTGACATTCCCAGACTTCCAGCAGTAGAGCAGACTCTCATAATACCTATGTGACCATTTGACATGTAGGAAATCGACATCAACGGACCCTCCCATCCCCCTCCCCCCTCGCATGATGTAATTGCAAGTATGTGATCGTGGCAGTCGACTACTTCTCCAAATGTATAGAGGCAAAGGTCTTAGCCAAAATAACGGAGGAGAATGCAATCAACTTCATCCATGACTTCATTTGGTGTCGCTTTGGGGTTCCACACACTATCATTTCAGATCATGGTCTCCAATTCTCTAAGGCATTTACAGGAGAACTGAACAGACTAGGAGTCTGACACATCAAGTCATCTGTAAGCACACCTCAATGCAACGAACAAGCGAAAGCAGCCAACAAGTTGGTGCTGACGGCCCTGACTAAGAACCTAGAAGGAAGTGAGGGTAGATGGCTGGACGAACTTCCCTTAGCCTTATGGGCAGTTCGCATAACCACCCAGGGGCTAACAGGGGAATACCCCACCCCATTCGCACTTACCTTCGGTTCTGAGGTCATGGCACCAGCTGAGATGGCTATCCCTACAACCAGAAATTCAAACTATGTTGAGCAAGTCAACAACGTTAACAGGCTCCTAGACCTAGACCTAGTAGATGAAAGAAGACTAGCTGCTTAGATGAGGATGGTGAACTACAAGTAAAGGACCAAAGCCTATCATGACAAAAGGGTCAACAGAAGAGTATTCCAAGTTGTTGATTGGGTACTTAGAAAAAATGAAGCAACTGGAAGAAAGGCAGAATAAAACAAGCTCTGCACAAACTGGGAAGGCCCCTACATCATCACTCAATTTATAAGAGAAGGGACCTACAGAATGAATACCCTAGATGGACAAGAGTTGAAACATTCGTGGCATTCTGATCATCTACGGAAGTATTATCATTAGTATTTAGTCTATTTTTGATATAATTGATTAGTACTTGTTAGTCTTTTTCTTTATTTTCAAGTAAGATAGGATTGCACTTTGATGTAATCAGCTTCAGTTAATAAAGATTCAATTTTCATAAAGACAATTGGCGAGTAGCTCCTCCTCGGCATCAAAGGGATAAATTCCCACCAAGTTATATAATACCTATGTCGAATGACCTTACTCGGGATAGAGAGATATAACCTAAAAATTGCCTAATACCTATGTCCGAACGACCTTACTCGGCATAGAAAGGCAAAACATTCAAAAATTATCTAAGACCTATGTCGAATTCCTCGACATAGAGAGATAAAACCTAAAAATTACCTAATATCTATATCGAGTGATCTTCCTCGGCATAGAGAGGTAAATCATTACCAAAGACCTATGCCCGAGCGACCTTCCTCGGCATGGAGAGGTAAAACATTTAAAAATTATCTAATACCTATGGCTGAGCAACCTTCCTCGGCATAGAGAGATAAATTCAAAAATAACTCAAGTGTTATGCCGAGCAACCTTCCTCGGCCTAATGAATGAACTTGAAAATTATCCAAATGTTTAAACCAAGCGAGCTTCCTCAGTTTAAACCACTAAATTCTAGTAACGAGAAGGCATACCTCGGCCTCCCAAGATAGTTGGGTACTTATGCAAGTATTCAACAAAGCATTCAAATAAAAACAGTTCAAATAAAGGCAGTTCATATCAAAGCAATAGAGTGAAGACGAAGAATGATTGAAGAAAGGCATTCCGTTTAAGAAGTGAACTACAAAAGACCTATTATATTACAAAATAAAGAAATTACTAGTCTTTAAGATTGATCGTCTCCCCTAAATAGATCATCTTGGTCGGTGGCAACATTAGGGACGATGAATTGATTAACTTGAGGCTCCTCGGTTTGCACATCCTCAACATTAACCTCCTCATCCTCAGAGCTTAGGCCCTCATCCTCAATCTTCTCAATGAGGGTATGAATGTTTTGAGGATCAAGGGAGGAGGAACCCAGGCAAGACGTCCAGCATGAGCATCGAGAGAGGCTATAACTTTAAGTGTATTGCCCGAGAAAGGAATAAGATGATGTAGAGACCGAGCAACCTCATCAAATGAGTCCTAGCAGATGAGCCGAGCTAGCCCTTCCAGGTTGAGATCGAGAGAAGGATCAGCCATGGCCCTTCTGGCTAAGTGCAAATAGCCGTCAGAATACATGGTTGTCGTCTTCTCGGTCACTGCTTGTCTAAAGGCCGAGCTGGCCTTATAGCGAGTAACAGCCTCAGTCTCCCTGGAGGGAATGCTGGCCTCCAACTCTTTAAGCCGAGTTGTTTCCTCCTCGGCCACTTTTTGGGCAGTAGCCCTTTGATTCTCCAGCTTTGCCTCCCTCGACTTGGCAGCCTCCTCAGCATGGGTTAATGCCATTTTGGCAACCCTTTCCTATTCCTCGGCCTTGGCCTTGGCAGCCTTGAAAGCATCAGCATCAGCCCTAAGATTTTTCAGGAGCTCCACGGCCTTCTTTAGGTCAGACTGATCCTTCTCGGCCTGCTTCTCCAGTTTTTGGCCATGGGCTTCAGCTTCCTCGAACTTGATAGCCTCATAGGCAGTGACCGTGGAAAGCTGCACATAATAAGAGAAGATTGGTCAGCAAAAATACAAGTACATCAAAACCGAAAAAAGAAAAAGGAAAGAGACCGAGGAAGCTCACCTCGCTAAAAAAAGGCCCTTCATATTGACCAGATGCTCCATAGATGGCTTGGACTCAATCAGCTGGTCCAAATAGTTCTCATCAAAAGACCGATAAAGAATAGCTCAGCCCACCCTCAGATGAGGACCTTTACCAGTAGCCAGGTCCAGGACCCTAAGTACGGGGACTTGTCTGGAATCACTTACAAACTGCTCAGCCTCAGCGTATGTCTTTATATGCCGAGTAGTAAGGATGAAGGGGGGAGATTCAACACAAGGCATTTTTGAGGAGCCCCCTACCTCGGCCTCATTCCTTGGCCGATTCGGGGCTGAAGTCCATCCCCCATTTTTTCTCCCTTGGCCTATGTATGACTGGCCTGTTGAAGGTCCACCTTGGCTTGAGGAGTAATAGTTTCGTGGGAAATAACTCCCTCCCCAGCATGGGCTTTCTGCTCGTCTTCTGCTTCTTTGGTGGAGGTAGTAGCTCCCCCTACCGGCTTCAAGGGCAATACCCCATCATCCTTAATGGATAAATAGATTGACGATGAACACCGTCATCCTGTGTCTTGTTTTGAGATGAAGAACGTGACGTCCTCCTCCTCAACTTCATTAATTCCTGAGGGTCAAGAATCTCCGCCGACATCTTCCTCTTCTGCTCCTCGGTTAAGTCTGTAAAAATGAGGAAAACAAGTCGATTAATAAAAATGACGAAGAAGGTAACATAACAAAGCAAAATTTTGTGCAAGTATAAAGAACGGGATGGAAAAAAATTTACAGCCAACTACACCGTCCTCGGCCAAACACATGTCCTTGTAAAGCTTGCATACGTCACAATCAGAATGAAAAACAAAATCGGGATGCACCCTACATTTTGGATATATGTTCCCCTCACAACTGGAACCATAGGCACTAGGCCGTCCAAGGGGCCTGGCATGACACCGGCTTAAACGTAATACCTCTGATCGGTCTCCAAAGTGGACAAACACAGGGCTCCTACCTCGAAAAATTGCCTTAGCCTCTCAATTAGCTGCCCACTCCACTCATGCCTCCATGCCTGCTCAGGCACACTGGGGTACTTTGAGGGAGAAGCGAACTCCCAGCCTTGTCGTCTTTCCACTCTAATGGTATGGTTATTCCACCCGAAAACCTTGCTCGTCATAGGTGTTTTGGACAATTTTCAACAATGTAAATTTGTACTAATGAACTTCGGGCACAAATGGAATATGATCTTACTATCAAGATGGACACGATTATGTAACGAGAAAAGTCATTGAAAAATCGTTCTCCGGCACAAAACCTCAGGAGATTTTAGGAAAAACCTACCTTAACCAAAAATGTAATTTTATTGTTCTTGATTTTCTTGAGTACAAAGTGCAGAATAATATCATATGAAAATGGTAGCTAAGAGTTCATGTGTGTACATGTGTTTCATTTTTCTTTAAATACTAAGAAAAGATAATGGAAATAACAAAATTAAAGTTTCCCCTAATATTGCTCCTTCGATCACGCATTTGTTGAAGATCATGGCCGTTACAAAGCCTATGATTTGAAGTAGCCTTTATGTGGTTATAATTTGAGTAAAGTCACCATCTGACCAAGTTTTCAATACATAATTTCATCCCTGAAAAATTAGAACAAACAAACAATTTTGCAAAGCGTTAATTCAAGTCGTAAACTCAAGATGTTACCTGAAGACGTATTGCCAAGATGTTGGAACATGGTGAATTGGATTTTCTACCCTAAACAATTGCCCCCAAAATATTTGAATCTCCAAGTGGGACACGGAGAGTCTAATGTTTTGTCATGTATCGCTCTAGCTTTCCAAGGAGTTATTGAGGTGGTTGTTTGGTGTGGTTAATAGGAAGTTAAGGTAATTATGGGCTTAGAGGTTTATAACCGCCTCTTGGCTTAAATACCCCTTTGTACTGTTTAAAAAAGGTAAAAAATCTTTTTGAATCTCTCTCAAGTCCGGCGCTAGGTCTTTGCTGTTTTCCGGTGAGTTTCTTTTCTCCTTTACTTTTCATCTCCTTTGATTGTAACAATGGCGAAGGGTAAGAAAAAGGTGGTAGATGTTGGAGAAGTCAATTCGCAGGAAGTCAAGATGACAGAACAGGGTGAAGGAGAAGATGGTCAAGAGGATGAAGTTGTACCTGCAGCAAAAGTCTAAAAAAACTATTTATTTCAAGTTTATTTGGTGAGGGGGATGTCCTCAAAAAACAATTATGTTTGTACTTTTATTCGTCATGCCTTTGTTGGCATGCAATTTTGGTTTTGGATGGGGGTGTGTCCCCAAGACATCTTAATCTTTGGTTTGTAATGGGTGCATAAGAGTCAGTACATTTCTTTTAAAGGTGTTGGATTGGTCCAACATCATATGCTTTGTTTAGAGTAGGGTGTTTAAAATTTTCTTTAATGGTATCTCCAAAGCATGTTAGTGTTTGTGGATTTTGTTGACATCTTGTGTATATGTTGGATTATCAATATGTTTTTAGTTTGAAGGCAACATGTAATGATGTTGTAACCTAATGATCTATGATAACATGTAAATGTTATAACCAACATTGTAAAGATAACATGTAACAATGTTATGACCAATTTATAACCAAATTTGTAAAGATACCATGTAACAATGTTATAACCAATTTTGTAAAGATAACATGGAACAATGTTATAACCAAATGATGATTGATGATGACATGTAGAAATGTCACAATTCTGTAACAATTTGGTAACATGTTCAATGCTACAACCTTTGTTCACAACTTGATTTAAATGGAAGACGTAACTTATAATATAACAAGATGAATTAGGTCCAACCTTTTAAATTAAGTGTGAAAATCGTGCGCCCGTGTGATAATATGATCATAGTTCTATATGCATGTAACATACTGCTTTTGTGTACGAAAATATCGTGTACCTTATATCATCAAGAAAAGCTTGACTTTTGTATTCAAGGTGCTTAATATATTGTCTCAGATGTTTGTTGACCAACATGTTGAGGGATTATTATCTTGTAAGACAGAAACACGTTAGGGTTAACACCCCTCCGATGCTTAAGTCAATAAGGGTTTTATCTAAATAAAATAAACAAAACAAGAATTTGGAAAAGATATAGAATGGAGGTTCGTACCTTATTTGACAAAATTTAGACAAGTTTTGACTTACATGTAGTACTTCTTAAGATGTATTGCATTCCAGCTTCTAGGTATCCGGACACCATCTGGGGTGGACCACCAATATGCACCTTTTTCTGGCTTCAACATCAATGAGATAAGGACCTTCCCATTTTGGGGCTAGCTTGCCCGCATTTAACTCTCTAGTGTTTTGGAACACTTTTCTCAATACCAAATCCCCAACTTGAAATCTTCTTATCCTTACATTCTTATTGTACGACCTGGCTATCCTTTGTTGGTAGGCTGCCATCCTGATCTTGGCTATATCTCTAATCTCATCTACTGTGTCCAAATATTGAGCCAAGAGTTGATTATTGTCGTCTTGAGTCAATAGCCCATATCTTGCAGTTGGAATTGTCACCTCTATTGGGATCACAGCTTCAGTACCAAACACTAACGAATGAGGTGTTTGCCTAGTTGCATTCTTAGGTGTTATCCTGTCAGCCCATAACACGAGTGGTAATTCATCTGCCCATCTTCCCTTCTTCTGGTCTAAACTCTTCTTTAAGTTGATGATCAACTTGTTACTTGATTCAACTTGACCATTGGCTTGAGGGTGTACAGGCGTGGAAGTTATCAACTTGATTCCCCATCTTGAGCAGAAGTCTCTAGTCTTTTTTCTGATGAATTGGGAACCATTGTCGCAAATGATTTATGAGGGGATACCAAACCTACTCAAGATGTTCTTCTTCAAGAAGGAAATGACTTCTTTGTCTCTCACTTGTACATAAACTTCTGCTTCTATCCACTTAGAAAAGTAATCTGTCATAACTAACATAAAGACTCTCCCTCCTGGAGCTTTTGGTAACTTTCCAACTATATCCATGCCCCACTGCATGAATGGCCAAGACGAAAGTACAGGATGTAGAGGTTCTGCAGGCTGATGTAGGAAGTTACTATGTCTCTGGCAAGCGTCACATTTCAAGGCATAATCCATGGCATCTTGTCTCATTGTTGGCTAGTAGTATCCCATCTTAAGTGCTTTCGAGAATAATGACTTGCCCCCAGAATGGTTTCCACATTCACCAGCATGTAGATCTCTCAATACATCCTTAACTTCTTCTGGACCTAAGCACCACATGTACAAACCTGTTGCAGATTTTTTGAACAAGACATTATTAATTAAAATGAACCTGGATACTTTCATCCTGAATAATCTGTGATTCTTGACATCTTGAGGAATCGTTCCATCTAGCAAGTACTTAAAAATCGGTTGGATCCATGTTGGATCTGCATCCTGGCTTTGAACTAGTACGTCTGGTTGTTCTACAGTTGTACACTCTTCAAGCTGGTCAATAGTTGGATATTTGACATAGATGATTGGAATATTGGTATTTATCATGGCTCCACACGCTGATCCCATGTTGGCCAGGGCATCAGCTTCAGCATTCTCCTCACAAAGTACATGTTCTAAAGAAAAGCTAACAAAACGCACTGCAAGAGCTTTAACATGTTGAAAATACGATGTCATCCTGGAATTCTTAGTTCGTTATTGGTCGCCATGAATTCACAGGAAACAGCTTGAGGGATCAACTCACCTTGTGGTGATTTCAATAGAATACCCAAACCTGAACCTCTAGAATTGGACGCCCCATATAGAATACTAGATGTTGTTCACCTTGAGTTTCTTTAACCAAGTCGACACTTATCGCGCTTTCTGATACGGCTAGGAACAGGTACAAAGGTTCACCTGGTTCCGGTTTGGCTAACAGTGGTGAAGATGTAAGGTATTTTTTGAGGTTAAGGAAAGCTTCTTCATGCTGCATTACATCCCTTTGAAATAATTTATTTTTCCTTAAGACGTCGTAGAATAGCTTGCATTTCTCTGAGGATTTAGAAATGAATCGGTTCAAGGATGCTACTCGCCCTGTCAATCTCTGCATGTCTTTGATGGATATGGGGGACTGCAAATTAAGGATAGCTTTGATTTGTTCCGGGCTGGCTTCAATTCCTCTTTTGATCACCATGTAGCTCAGTAATTTCCCTGCTCTAACACCAAAGTTACATTTTGACGCGGTTCAGTTTCATATTGAATGCTTCCAAGATGTTAAATGCTTTTGCAAGGTGATGCACATGGTCCTCCATATTCTTGGATTTCACCACCATGTCGTCAATGTATACTTCCATCGTCTTGCCAAGTTGGTCTTTGAACATCTTATTCACTAGCCTTTGATAAGTTGCACCTGTATTTTTCAGTCCAAATGGCATAGCAATATAACAATATATACCTTCAGGGGTAATAAAAGCAG
Organism: Adenophora triphylla var. japonica; assembly: GCA_022495995.1. Classification (NCBI taxonomy): domain Eukaryota; kingdom Viridiplantae; phylum Streptophyta; class Magnoliopsida; order Asterales; family Campanulaceae; genus Adenophora; species Adenophora triphylla. The sequence continues at coordinate 85,231 of JAFEMH010006890.1, read as the reverse complement.
TGTCTTCTTGGTCTGAAGGCTCAATTTGAATTTGTTGATAGCCTGAAGAAGCATCCATAAAAGTCAACATATCATGGCTTGCAGTTTCATCTACCAGAGAATCAATATGGGGTAACGGGAATTGATCTTAGGGACATGCTCTATTCAAGTCGATGAAGTCTACGCATACACGCCATTTCCCATTTTTCTTCTCTACTACCACCACATTAGCAAGCCATCTAGGATATTATACCTCCCGGATCATCTTGGATTTTAGCAGCCTTTCCACTTCCTCCTTGATGATCTGATTCCTTTCTTGTGCAAATTTTCTTCTTTTTTGATGAACCGGCTTGACAGTATGGTCAATATTCAGCTTATGAGTTATGACACCCTTGTCAATTCCTGTCATATCCTCATATTTAATGGCGAAACATAGTTTTCTACTCTTCAAAAACTCAATTAACTCTTTCTCAACTTCAGGAGGTAAGTTAGCTCCAACTAGAACTTTAGCTTCAGGGTTGGAGGCATCTACAGGGACTTCTATCACATCATGTTCTACAGCCTCCAAGACATTCCTGACGCTCTTCTTTAATTGCTATGCTTGGTGGGAAGTGGTACATGCTTTCATATCTGTTTTGTAACATTCCTTGGCAGCTTGTTGGTCACCTTTCACTCTGATCACACCCCTAGGCGTCAGCATCTTGATACATTGGTGATATGTTGATGGAATTACCTTCATGTTATGAATCCAAGGTATTCCCAGGATGACATTATACGATGATGGACAATCGATCACACAAAACATTTCCATGGAGTTTATTCCTTTGACATATACGGGCAACTTGATCTCACCTATCGTTTGCTTGGTTTCCCCACTAAATCCTACTAGAACGGACGAATTTTTTACGACTTCAGTTAGGGGGGTCATCATTTCTTCTAAAGTGCTCTTCATGATCAGGTTGATTGAACTTCCATTGTCAATTAAGATACGCTTCACCTTACAGTTGGCAATTTGCAAAGTAACAACCAGCCCGTAGTGATGTGGATCCAAGATATTCTCCTTATCGTCCTCATCAAAAACAACCTGTTGGCACGAGGACTTGTCTGGACGTCTAGTCGGTAGTTCCGACTTATCTTCCTTAGAGTCTTTAGCATGACGCTTTGCCGCAAGGTAAGTAGTACCACAGATGTCAGAACCACCTGTGATAAAATTAATCACCTTGGTTGCAGGAGGAGGTGAAGGTGGAGCTTCAGCTATGGCTTCTTTCGTCTCAGCACGTCCCTTATTCTTACCAAGCAAATCTTTAAGAAATCCCATTGAAATCAGATGGCTGATCTCTTTCCTCAAGGCAATGCAATTATCGGTTGTATGGCCAAAAACCTCATGATAAGCACACCAATTAGACTTGTCTTTCCAAGGCGAGGGTTTGTAAGTTGCCTTTGGCCACCTTGCCTTACTACCCAAGTTGTCCATTACATACAGAAGTCATGAAACATCAACAGAAAAACAATAATCACTAATCTTTGGATAACTTACATCATCTTCATCATCATTCTCATCTATAACATTAATTTTAGATGAGTCGGTTTTAGAGTAGGGTTTTCCCCTATTAGATCTATTATGCGAAGAGTCCGCCTTTCTGTCAGGATGCTCATATGCAGGTGCCTTCTTTGACGCCTTGCCGTGAATTAAATCATCTTCTTCCAGCATGATGAAACGAATAGATCTTGTTCTGATTTCCTCCAAGCTTTTAGACGTATACATGACCAAATCTTGGTAGAATAATGATTCTCTCCTCAGTCCCATCCTAAAGGCTTTTGTTGCAGTCGACATGTCAATATGAGGAATGCTTAGATCCTCCTTGTCGAATCTAAACACATAATCTTTCAGCGTCTCATCAGGATGTTGTACCACCCTGTAAAGGTCACTTGTTAGTTTCTCAAACACACGGTTACAAGAAAATTGATTTAGAAACATGTTTAGTAATTGAGAATAGGATGAGATAGAGTTCATAGGCTGATTGGTCAGCCACGTCAAAGCTGGACCAGATAGGGTTGATCCAAAGCCTCTACACAAACAAACTTCCTTGAGATGGTGAGGGATACTAATAATATCCATCTTCTCTTGATATAGGGCTATATGTTCCGCTGGATCCGTAGTGCCATCATATTGCTTCATTGGAGGCACTTGAAACCTCTTGGGGATCTCCACACTGGCTATGGCAGGAACAAAGTGAGAGTCACGGTGACTGGTTGGAGATGCTTGATTAAAGGGCAAGGTAATTCCTGGAACGTTCATGAGAATTTATTTGATCTGCTGCTACTCTCTTGCTAAAGGATTATCTGCAAAAGTGTTAGTGGCAACAAATTGATTCAGAGGAGTACTAAATGTATTGGAACTCCCTGTTTGCCCCACAGGAAGTGGAGTCGCAAAGGTGAAACATGTTAACTGTGGAGCCTAGCTGGATGTAATGGTGGTGCTGTCAGTCTGAACGGTGCTAGCCATTGGAATGAAACTATGATTGCCCCTTGCACTCATCCCAGCTTCTGAAAAAAGAATCCTAGGTTGCAAAGGTGAAGTCTCAGGCATGCTGACCGTTGGACCACTACGCCTTGAGGTTGCTAACTCTTGTTGCACCCTGGTGACTGCATTGAATAACATTTGATTGGTATGCTGCTGTGCATCCATCTGATTCTTCATCTGCTGCATCATAGTTGTCATGTTGGAAACAATATCCAGCGAGATTCCAGGCAGCGTCATGGCTGAAGAATCTCCCAGGTTGAGACGTTGGCTTTGAGGCGTCATAGCACTGAACCCAACAGATGAATGTGTACCAGACGTTATGGGCAAGTTTGATGTGCTGGTCCTTACCCCAGTTGTTACAACGGATGTAGGCATTGCAGAGGTTAGATTACTCATCATGATTGAAACCTAAAAAACCAAAGTTCCCATAGACGACGCCAAATTGTTATGGACAATTTTCAACAATGTGAATTTGTACTAATGAACTTCGGGCACAAATGGAATATGATCTCACTATCATGATGGACAAGATTATGTAATGAGGAAAGCCCTTGAATAATCGTTCTCCGGCACAAAACCTCGGAAGGTTTTAGGAAAAACCTACCTTAACCAAAAATGTAATTTTATTGTTCTTGATTTTCTTGAGTACAAAGTGCAGAATAATATCATATGAAAATGGTAGCTAAGAGTGCATGTGTGTACATGTGTTTCCTTTTTCTTTAGATACTAAGAAAAGATAACGGAAAAAACAAAATTAAAGCTGCCCCTAATATTGCACCTTGGATCACGCATTTGTTGAAGATCATGGCCATTACAAAGCCTATGATTTGAAGGAGCCTTTATGTGGTTATAATTTGAGTAAAGTCACCATCTGACCAAGTCTTTAATACATAATTTCATCCCTGGAAAATAAGAACAAACAAACAGTTTTGCAAAGCGTTAGTTCAAGTTGTAAACTCAAGATGTTATCTCAAGACGTACTTCCAAGTTGTTGGAACACACTGAGTTGGATTTTCTACCCTAAACAATAGGGTAGATAAGTTTTGGTTGGTTTGGATCACTCCTTATCACCACAAGCTGTGTATCCTCCTTATAACTTACGGTGTAGAAATGATGAAACGCAGACTAACAAGGCTCAAAGCCTAAGCTACGACAAAGAACAATGAAGCCGGTGAGGAACCTCACGGCGTTGGCACCTAGCATAGTCGGGACGGCTTGCATATCCTACAGGAATTCACAATAAAGGGGTTTGAAGGAAGATGGAGGCCCAGTTGGAACTGCTTATAAAAGAAATGGATGTAGTTCAGACTATAGTAAAATTCATTCAAGGCTTTCTCATTCTCGAATGGGACACCGGGGAAGTAACTAAGTCGGTTTTCCTCCCTCAACACCCCATACCAAGAATGGAGTTCTTCTATCTGGGTTCCCCGACTCTAATGGGTTTGGGCCTAGGGGTATAAATCCTACCTCAGCCTGATATACCCCGGCCTCTACCTCGGCCTCCAGATTGGGCACCCTCGACAAAAGCATCTACGATCCTCCCTGAAGTCAAGGGACCAGTATGACGACCAGCACCACTTCCTCTTCCAGTCATAGATGCACAAATGAAATAACAAGGGTCAAAACTTGATCAAGGAAAAGTGTAGGACGAGGACGAGTAAGGGTATCCCTCCCCGTCCTATTAACATAAAATGAGGAGGGATTCTTACCCAACAAGGGACGATCCAAGTGATTGGACTTCAAATAATACAAGTTGATGTGCTTGATTATTTCAGACCAACCGTGGAATAGCATGACATTGGGGGAATCTACATCTACATGGTCAATCCTAAACCGACTTGGGTAATGCACGTCGGTCCTATGAGATTGGTACCTCGTCAATATCTCTCATATCTCTCCCAAACTTAACATCATCCATGGCCCGTCAATTCTTTGGTAGATCTTAAGATTTTAGGTGTGGTAACAGTAGAGTGCATTTGGGTTAATTCTCCACGTTCTTGCCATCTATAAAGACGAGGAAGGCACAAGGACAAACTCAAGAAAAATCTTCAGAAACGTACAACAATGGCGGATTATAGAAGAACCCATCAAGAACAATACCCAAAACCCAGCAATCCGAAGTGAAAGTGCAGAAATTAGAAGGGAAGGAAGAAATTATACCTTAAATCCGAAAGATTGATGAAGAAAACACGAACAAATCAAGCGCGAATGAACGGATCTGACCAAGAAATCAAGAACTTACTGGCGATCAACAACGCAAGGAAATTGGCTAACCCATTCTTATTTCTCTCTTCATCGGCGTCAATCCAGGCCGACCAGGCAACACATGCCAAGAAACCCACCTCCAAGACGCATGTGCAGATTACTATTATCTAATACAACTCAAATAAGGACTGTGAACAATTATAATCCCATTAGGATTATAACTACCTCTCACAGGATTTTTTATTCAACAAGGACTCTACTATACTATGGCTATAAATACAAGTCATAATTCTCATTATTTTGGTAACATATCTTTTGACTCTAAACCTTTGTCAATTGGTTTATCTGTCGAAAATACAAATACTTATTCTCACGTCGGAGGGCTTTCGCCGTTGAAGCTCCGACTTAGTTTACGTGTTTGTTCTTATTTTTAGACTATTCAACCATAAATGATACAACCTGACGCTAAATTTGGATTGACCCAAACGTTTTTTTAATTATCGTGAATCAACTGTATAACTTCGTACAAGTCAATTGAAAATGGCTCGTTCTTGTGAGAAAAAATGACTAACTGATAAATTTTGTGCATGTCAAATGAAAATTAGTTCCTAACATGTGGTAATAAAAGCAAAATGACCAAAATACCCTCAAGAATAACAAAATAGGATGCTAAATCACTTACTAATAAATTATTATAATTTGAAAATACTCCCTCCGACCCATAGAAGGTTACTCACTTACTGCTTCGCGCGAAAAATAATGAATAATGTTATTAAAGTAGTAGTTGTGAGTGGGTAGAAAAGAGAAAGTGGGGTAGAGAATAGTAAGTGGATAGTTGTTGTGAGTATGACGAATGAGTCTCATGAATAAAGAAGTATTAAAAAGTTTTTTTTTTAGAAAGTATGACTTATAAGTGAAACGCTTTAAATGACAAAGTGGGTAAGATTCTATGGGACGGAGGGAGAAGCTTGTAGAGTTGTAGTGACCCCTCCCCTATCCGCCAAGAAAACTGCAAGATACCTTTTTTCTGTTAGCTGAGAAGCCAGACAAGCCCTGTTAGAAAATGATTAGAAATACTCCCTCCGTTCCATAAAACATTACCCCTTTTATTATTTTGGACGTTCCACTTTAAAGTCTCACATTCCTAAAAAAGAAATTTTTTAATATTTCTTTATTCATGGGGCCCACTTGTCATACTCACAATACTTTTCAAATTTACTATTCTCTCCACTCATTCTCTCTCCTCTCACTCACAACACCTACTTTAATAACATTATTTCTTATTTTCCGTTCACAACAGTAAAGGTGTAAAGTTTTGTGGGACGGAGGGAGTATAATATAGGGGGCTGGCTGACATTTTTAATTCTTGCGGAACTGTTAATGTACACCCTTTCCATTGTACGAGGAGGTGCGATGAGTATTCTCTACTTTTGGACTACCAAACGAAGGTTTCAATGAGAGATGCCTATTTTGATGTCCTTAAGACACAGATTAGTTAGACTCGGATAGTAACATAAAAAAAAAAAAAAAGTGAAAGTTAGGATCATAAAACCAGGAAGCCTCACTCGAAGTATTCAATTGTAAGGAAGGAAAGAAGAATGTGGGATGATAGATTAAACTTTAAGCTTTAAAGTATGTGTAGGGGCTTTTCTGGACATGAATAGTTGTAAAGACTCCAGACTGGTGGGCCAATTATTATCATACACCAAACATTCCAAAGTTTAATTAATTTATTTTTCTTTAACTATCTGTAGACATTAAAGCTTTCAAGTCTACCTACATACTCCCTCCCTCCCAGCCGAAGTATTCCAAGTTTCCTTTTTGAGCGTCTCATTTAAAATGTCTCATTCCTAAAAAGGAAAGTTTTTATTATTTTTATATTCTTCCTACCCCACTCATTCTCTCTCCTACTTTACTTTTACACTCACAACATTCTCTCTCCTAACTATTCCTCCCACTCATTCTCTCTCCTATTTAATTTTTCATACTCACAATATTTAATTTTTTTCTCTTTCTTACATCACTTTCCTTAATTCTCGTGCAATTGTCCTTTTGAAACACTTCAACCGGGACGGAGGGAGTAGCATATTTTTTTATTTATTTTTCATCTTACATGCTAGAGAACCTAGCTAGCTGTGACTTTTTTTACGAGGAGGGAAGTCGAGGGATGGAGATTATTAGGGATGCATGGGGATAAACAGCGCCGAGAATTTTTGTAGAATTTTCATCACTTAAGGGTTTTTTTAGGGGTTTTTGTTTTTTTTAAGCGTTAAGTGCTGAAATTTGATTTCACTTTTGAAATTGACTGAATCATTAAGAGGCGACATCTGAAGACTGAATTCTGAATTAGGCAAACTGTTTGATTTTCACCTCTGAATTCGTTTTCTGAATGTGTGTTTTTACCATTTTACCCTTCTGAATAATATATAATTTTCTACCTTGTTAATAATAAGCAAAGGTAATACGGGTATTATGAAAAATTGTTGAGGATATTTTTGTCCAAAATTGTGAATAAGAGGGAATAAGAGGACACTCAGCACTACTTTAGGTGCTTAAAAATAAGAGGGTTTTAAGAGCCTACCAAGTCTGATTTCAAAAAAAAAAACACACTTATTTCTCTAATCCTTTGAACCAATAAGTGTTAAGAGGCAATTAAGGCTGAAAATGGAAAAACAAACGTACCCTTAGAGTATGTGTAATGTTGAGCGAATTTTCGTTTATTAAGTGAAAATTGGTGAGCGAAAATTCGATCAACTGCTGCAATGGTGTGCAAATTTTCGCTCAGACCCCTGAGCGAAACTGTTTCGCTCAAAGTTTGAGCGAAAATGTGTTTGAACCCAAAACGGATTAAAAATTTATTTTTTAATTTTGATTTACCCCAAACAACGTCGTTTATGCAACATATCAAAAAAGTTCATAATTTTTTTCGCCTATAAATAGAGCCTAATATTGTATAGGTTATTCACACCTCTTCTTTCCTACTTTCTCTTTTTAAGCTTAAGTTAAAAAAAAAAAAAGAAAAAAAAAAAACCTTTTGAGTTTTTGATTATGGATAATTACGAAAACAATTCCGGATATATTTCTAATCAAGCTTGGCTCGAAGAAATGTTGGTTACTGATCCAAATTTCACAAGCAATTACCGTCAAAACAACTTTCAAAACTATTCCCAAAGCTCAAATCTTATCAACTTCTTCCAAAACTCACCACATGATTTTAATTCTCCGCTAAACACTCAAATCTTAGGGCTCGATGCCATTCCAAAGCTTCACTCATGAGTTGCAGAAAAATCGTACTTTGCAAGAGATGGTTCGTGTCATGCTTAGTTCTAAAAACATCTCTAAACGATTCTAGGCTGAGGCTCTTAACACAGCTTGTCACATAGGAAATAGAGTCTACTTGAGAGTTGGGTCAACCATGACTCCTTAGAAAATTCTTCTTGGTAAAAAACCTACTCTCAAGTACTTTCATATTTTTAGATGTATATGCTATGTTCTGAATGATAGAGATTACCTGTCAAAATTTGACTCTGAGAGTGACAAAGTTGTATTCCTAGGGTATTCCACAAATAGTTGTGCTTATAGGGTTTACCACCTTAGAACTGCAACTGTGATGGAGTTTATTAATGTCACAGGTAAGAAAGGTAAGCTCTTTTAGTTTCGTGTCTCATCTTGAGCCTAAGAATATCATAGAGGCAATGAAAGATGAAAATTGGATTATGGCAATGCAATAGGAATTAAAGCAATTTGAGAAAAATGATGTGTGGGTCTTGATCCCTAGACCAAAAGGGGGAAATGTTATAGGGACCAAGTGGATTTTCAAAAATAAAACAGATGAAATGGGCAAATAACTAGAAACAAAGCTAAGATTGTAGCTCAAGGCTACACCCAAGTAGAGAGGATTGATTTTGAAGAAACATCTGCCCCGGTTGCTAGAATAGAATCTATTAGGCTTCTTCTTGCCATTGCATGTTATTTGGACATCACTCTACATCAAATGGATGTAAAGAGTGTTTTCTTAAATGATGTCCTTAATGAAGAAGCCTATGTTGAGCAACCAAAGGGATTCACTAATACACATTGCCCTGATCATGTTTATAAGCTAAAGAAAGCCTTATATGGCTTGAAACAAGCTCCTAGGGCTTGGTATGGGAGGCTCACCGAGCATCTCATGCAAATGAGTTTTAATCGAGGTGAGGTAGATAAGACTTTATTTATTTTGAAAGATAAAGAGGAGATTTTGGTGGCTCAAATCTATGTAAATGACATTGTGTTTGACTCTTCATCCAAGAACATGTTAGACTACTTTGTCACCAGCATGCCCACCACCTTTGAGATGAGTACGGTGGGTGAATTGAACTATTTCCTAGGGCTCCAAATAAAATAAAGTAAGGAGAGAATATTCATTTCACAAAGTAAGTTACTAGAAACATAGTCAAAAAATTCTCTCTTGACAACTCCTCTCATCTTAAGACTCCTATTGGATCTTTCCAAAAGTTGTGAAAGGATCAGGATGGTGAGGATGCTGACCCCACCTTATATAGAAGTATGATTGGGAGCTTGTTGTACTTTTCAGCAAGTCGTCCTTACATCATGTTCAGTGTGTGCCTGTGTGCGAGATATCAAGCTAGTCCAAAAATCTCCCACCTTAAGGCTGTCAAACGGATAATTAGATATGTTGAGGGAACTGTCAACTTAGGGCTAAGCTATACCCATGAAACAAATACAAATCTGGTAGGATTCAGTGACTCTGATTGGGCAGGCAACACTGGTGATATGAAAAGCACAACTGGTGGGTGTTTTTATCTTGGGAACAACTTGGTGTCTTGATATAGTGGAAAACAAAACTACGTTTTCCTCTCAACTGCTGAGTCGGAATATGTTTTTGGTGGCAGTTGTTGTTCTCAACTTCTTTGGATGAATCAGATGATTAAGGATTATGGGCTTAAAAGTGATGTTTTAACTGTCTTTTGTGATAATCTAAGTGCCATAGAAATATCAAAAAATCATGTTCAACACTCACGTACTAAACACATTGACATCAGACATCATTTTATTCGTGATCTTGTTGAGAAAAAAATCATTAGTACGGAATCTATGAGTACTGAAAAACAGTTTGCTGATATTTTCACCAAAGTCTTTGATTTTCAGAGATTTTCTATCCTAAGAAAGTCTTTGAGTTTGTGTGTCATCTGATGGTTTGATCACATCAGAACCTACACATGTATATTTTATTTCTAACAAAAAAAAATGCATTGCACGATATCTCTCAGTGTGGTAACTTGTATTACTTATTTGACATGACTCCTCTCTGAATTGTGAATCCTTCTTAAAAAGTGTTAACATCTGTTGACTCGAATTTATCCTATTGGATGTCTCTTGGTGGGTGCCTAATCTAAGGGAAACAACTGCTCCACTCTTGGTATGAAGCCATTTCAATGTGATCAAAATGACATCAAGAGAAACACTACAAGAAAATGTGGATTTAGCTACAAATTTTTTAGCTACAAAAATATTTTGTAGTTAAAAGATTTACATTAGCGATGAATTATTTATTCGTAGACAATTCTCTTTGTTTTTGCGACAATATTAGTTTTGTAGCGAAAAGGTGCTATTAGCTTTTCTCAATTTAAAATCCTTTTCCTTCCCTAATTCTATTATACCTCAACCCCTTTTTATTTTATAAACAGCGGCGTCGGCAACAGAGAACAACGGCGAACAGAGAACAGCGGCGATTGAGAGACGGCTTGAGAGACGATTGAGAGACGGACGCTCTCAACCGGCGGCAACCCACATCAGCAGCGGCAACCCACATCAGCAGCAGCATGTTTTCGTAACCTAATTCCCAGCTCACAACCAATTAAAGGGGTATGATAAATCTCAATTCTTTACTTGTACTCCCTCTCTCCCACCTCAAATTCCAAGATTGTCTTTTTTATGTTAATTTCGATTGTCTTTGTTGTTTAGTGTTTTTAACCTAGTCTTATCGAGGTCTGATTTTCCCCTAATTTGTATGGGTTTATTTGGTTTATATCTTAAGAATCATAGAGCTATAGCCATCCATCTAAAGTGGGTAGTAAGTAATAACGAAGTTCGGCATTAAGGTGTGGATTTACCAATGAATGAGTACTTTCAGTTTTGTAGACTACAAAAAAAAATTGTGTTGCCTGTGTCGAAGAGCATCTGACATGAAGAACTGAAGAGTGGCTATAAAATTATTGTTGTAGATTTTTTTGTTAGCAGAGCATGTAGAACTTAAGCAACATTGTTGTTACGCTTCCAGTTCTGCAGATTTGGATTCTCTGGGTAACATTGATGGTTCTCTGCATTACAGCTTATCAGGTTACTCTTTGTTTGTATCAATAGCAAAATCCTCAAATGTCTGGGGGATCCGATACCTTCACTAACATAAGTTTATTAATTTGCCACATGAATTAAGCAACATTGTTGTTAAGTATAGTTGATGTGCCATTTGATGTTTGCTGACTAGGACCAATAATCATAATACAAACAAGTTTAAGGATGAAAAGGTAAAAAAAAAAATAAAAAGTTTAACCAGCAGGACATAAGAAACCAGCAACAAAGCCCAAATTGAACAATAAACTTATGTTTCTGCGTAAACATAATTCTTGACCATTTTTAATTAAAAATAAAGTTAAGGTGTATAATTCGTCACTCGTGGACAACCTTTTGCTTAATGCAGTTAAGGTGTTTGTGTTTTTGCCTGAACCAAGTTTATGCGTACAATTGTTTCTCTTAACTGTCCAATTAAGACCAAGAGAGTTTTATTTCCACTACTGTGAATTTACATTGATCAATTATAGCACAAGCTTGTATGTAACACAGTGTCAGATCTACACCAATAGCATTGCTGGTGCCTATTCTTAATTAAAAAAAAAAAGGGAAAACTAAAATTCAATACATTTACATATAAAAATATTATAGGCTTTAAATTAATATATGTTGTATTCTACTACTTAGCACAACAGAGAAGACATCGTCAAGAACTTGCAAAATTGGCTGAATTTGAATATATTGGTCCCATTATGTAGGATGATTTTTACCTTGTGTTTCTGCAGCTCTCCTTGATGTTGTACTTAGTTGGAAAGCAAGGCAATGCATGCCATTGTATGTGAAGCTAAGATACATTTTGAAGGCTTTGTCAGCTGCTTCTTGGGTGGTAATTCTACCAGTTTCCTATGCTTATTCATGGGAAAATCCACCAGGGTTTGCTCAGACCATTAAGGGATGGTTTGGCAATAGCTCAAGCTCTCCATCGCTGTTTATTTTGGCTATTCTTTTCTACTTGTCACCAAACATGCTTGCCGGAGTTTTGTTTCTTTTCCCCATCTTACGTCGTTTCCTTGAGAGGTCAAACTACAGAATTGTTATGCTGCTGATGTGGTGGTCTCAGGTACTGACATCAAATAACTTCCATTCTCACTACTATCTTTTATCCCCAAACTGAGGAATAATTGGGCAACAAGAATGAATTTTAATTATCATTACACTGCAGCCTATGTTAGCAGGGGTTTGCATGAAAGTGCATTTTTTCTATTCAAGTGAGTTTTTCGACCTCAAGTAAGTTATTTGATGGATTCTCATTATTCCATATTGGATGGCTTATTATTCCATATTCCAGGTACACAATGTTTTGGGTTCTTCTTATAATGACAAAACTGGCTTTTAGCTACTACTTAGAGGTACAGTTCTTATGCTTAAGTACTGCATGCTTATTTGGAAACAAATTGTTAATTAAGGCCAATCATTCCCCTCATATTTCTGGTTTAGGCAGGTTTGAGGTTTAAGTCATTTTCTTCTTGACTAGACATTATTGTTCGGTGATTGTCTTAGTATTCCATAAAGTGTCGTTTCTCGTTGGATCTGCAATTTTGGGTACAATAAAGTACAACTATAGATGAGAATATGTTTGAGATGGTTTCTCTTTTATTGGTGTTAACATTGCTAATCTGCAAATTGCAGATAAAGCATCTTGTCGCTCCAACAAAAGCTATTATGAGTGTTCACATAAACTCTTACGCATGGCATGAGTTTTTCCCTCAGGGTAATATACAAACTAAGCATTTAACTGCAAAGAGTCATTTTCTTTTTAAGGATTTCTTTTCTCTTATGAGATTGTGTGCTTTGCAGCAAAGAACAACATTGGCGTCGTGGTTACACTCTGGGCTCCAATAATTATGGTAAAATTGTGTTAATTTCATTGTTTAATGCTCAATTACTCCTCTGACACTTGGATTATTTGCAGGTCTATTTTATGGATACCCAGATATGGTATGCCATATTTTCCACCTTATTCAGAGGCATCTATGGTGCATTTCGTCATCTTGGAGAGGTGAGTTAGACTAATGCTTCGCCACGTATCTTACCTTTTCTATTGGTGCTTCAATGGGCTACCTTTCGACGTGTTGCTTTTAGCGGTAGACAATAGTCTTGCACCAGAGCCTGGTTTTACCAAGATACGACCAACCTCATAGTAACAGAATACTCTGACCAAGAATTCCCTGATGTGCCTCATATACAACTTAGCGTTTAATAGAATCTTACTATCTCCAGGCTCTTTGAGTTCAATTTGCTTATTTTTCCTTTCATATTGGAAAGAATCTTGCACAATTTGTTAAGATGTTGCTTTATTACTGCACTAACAACTCCATTTTTCCAGATTCGAACTCTTGGAATGTTAAGATCCCGTTTTCAGTCGTTGCCTGGTGCGTGCCGTTTAATGCCTGCTTAACCCCAGAGGAGAGAAGCGAGCAAACCAAAAAGAAAGGACTTAAGGCTACTTTGTCACGAAACTTTGCCGAGGTTTAGTTTCTCTAGTTTCTCGATAATATCTTTTTCCTACTCCATACGTGGTAGCTTTTGATGTTCATTACTTTTATCTTAATGTTGACTATCACTAACTTCAAGTTATCTGTATAATTACTATCGCAGATCCCATCTAATAAAGAGAAAGAAGCAGCTAGATTTGCTCAACTGTGGGCTGATCGTGACTTGGGCCTCACACAGTGGCCTCCGTTTTTACTTGCTAGCAAGGTTTGTTCTTTGTTTAGTGTCTATTTACTACTCCCTCCATCCCAAAATGAATGTTCAAAAAGTTTTCAAAATTACTCGATCAAGAGCAAATTTGATTTTTTTGGACCTTCATTTTGGGACGGAGGTAGTACTATGCTTTATTTGCTACCCGATTCTAAGTGTATAATCTTAGTAAATGCTTATTGGGAGAAAATTCTCCGCTGGCTAGATAGGTACAACATAGTTGTCTAGAAGTCAATAGGTTCTTTGCTTATTTCATATTGGACCCAGGTATTTGTGATCTTCCAACTTTGTTTTCCACCTACTACCTTGCCATGGAAGATCCAAATTTGGTGGCACCTCCTACTACCTTCTCAAGGAATATCCAAATAGAGTGAATCTTATAGATGAGGGTAGATGGACAATCGGTGTGTCCGACAGAAGTGAATCCTTGTATCCGGTACCTACTCTTTGCACTTCATCCATCTCTTGGATTGAGGCATGTAATTTCGTCTTGGAGTGTGAGTATCAGTTTACTATTACATTTATTCGCCTAACTCCCTGATGTGAATGATCCACATAACATGATTTTCACATTTGTTTGTAACTTAAGGGGGGGGTGTATAAGTATTCGGGTTTTAGGGGTTAAAAAGATCTAGGCATATATTTAGTTAGAGGTTTGTATAGGTCTGCAACAAATAAGATCAAGTGGCTGTTCTGGTCCCTGGGGTGTGGTGAGAAATGCTCAGCTAGGGTTAGGGATTAAGTTGGATATGGAGTTTATGATTTCTTGGAGAGGAGAGAAAAAATCAGCTCTGACTCATATCAGACACTCATCTTACAAGCTCAAGGCTATATATTTATATATCTTTTGACTATTTAAGAATCTACTATACATAATTGTACTCATGATCACTGAATGCTCTGCGTCATTTTTGCATTTACGTTGTAGATTCCTATAGCATTGGACATGGCAAAGGACAGCAATGGCAAGGACCGCAAGCTGAAAAAAAGAATTGAGACAGACAATTATTCTGTACAGTTATTTGGCTAGAGCTACTACGTAATTACTTATGGAAAGAAAATTTATATAGTTGGATATTGAAATAGTGAAGATTTGAGATAGTGAAGATATGTTTTGTCGCTTTAACTAGTGAAGATTTGAGATAGTGAAGATATGTTTTTGTCGCTTCAACTGAGATATTAGAGACATGTATTTTTTTGCCTTCGTTATTTGGGGATGTACCGACAATTTTAATGATAATTAATTATATTTTGATAACGTGTAGTATTTTGATTTTATATAATATTTTCACATATAATTTGTTTTTTCTTGAAGCAACAATTAGATTAAAATCACATTTTGCAACACAATATTTCGTAGTAAAAAAGATGGCTACGCTATGAAAATGTTTCATAGTAAGATAGTAACATTCGACGACAAAAATATTTTGTAGTAGAAGAATGTATTTATAGCTAAGAAAATGTTTCATAGCAAGACAGTAACATTCGGCGACGAAAATATTTTGTAGTACAAGATCGGATAATTTGGGACGAATTAATTCGTCGCTAAAAGAATTCATTTGGCTACGAAAAGTACCCTTTAGCGACGATTTTATATTTTGTCGCAGAAACTATTTGGCGACGAAATTTATTTTTCGTAGCTAAAAAATATACCTACGACTACGAATATTATTTTGTCGCCAATACCCTTTAGCGACGTCGCATAGGCGACGAAATTGCGACGAAAACAGATTCGTCGCCAATACTCTTTAGCTACGAAATCTTAACATTTTGCTACAAATTTTTTCGTAGCAAAATCTCAATTTTTTTGTAGTGAAAGTTTGAGTCAAATTGACAAGATCATTCGAAAGAGGGCTATCCATGAAGGCAAAGAAGAGTGAAAGCTACCCACACAATCTTTCCCACAAATAAAAAATGGGTGGGTGCATCCTAGAGGCCAAACAAGACAATAATTCAATTCAATGACTTTCTTAGAGGAGATGTGTCCCCTGATGTGATCACATCCCATACCACACATGTACTGAGATTTATCCTTCACATGTTTGTACATTATGCATCAATCTCTTAGACATAAATTAGGTCAACCTGGTCATTGGTGAAAATATTGTTCAAATCTTTTTTCTTTCTAATTTATTTTTGTTAAAAGATTTTGTGCTCAACAAAATTGAGAATCCCATATTTATGATGTCCAAGTATTTAGGGGGAGTATATATATGCGGATTTTTTCTTGATTTTTATGGAAGTTATATAATTCACAAAAGGGAAAAGGATTTTGAATTCAACAAGGGCTAAAACCTTTTTATCATCTAAGGAATTTCAAGAGGTTGAGGAAATTACCCTTTCTTTTCGGATGCCAAGGTAATATGATGGAGAATTATAGATGATTCCAGAAGTTGAATATGTCAGCAATTTTGAGTGAATTTACTGGTTCATTCTTTCATCAAGTCGATGAATCGAATCGCTGTTCGTATTTTGGATCAGATATCCTCATTTTGTAGAGTCCAGGATAAGTATTAGAAGTCAATAAGGACCTTGGAGGTCATAGTATTCCTTCCCTATAAATAGCCAGCTTGTAAGATAATGAAGAGGAGTTTTTTTTTGCTGAAGTATTAATATATATTAAGAGTAACTCAGTCCTCTTGAGTTGTTCTTCTGATATATACAACTTAGGTGGATTTCTAACGTTGTGTGTTCGTTGTTCTTGGGGGCTTGATCCTCTCCTTTCTCCTTACGCCATCAGATTGGTATCAGAGCTCAGTTCTTTCCATGGCTGGTCGTCGTCGTCGAGGTGCGAACGTCAACGAACCTCCTGCTGAGCGTGATATTCGTGATATCGAAATGGACGAGTTGAGGAGGCAAGTGCAACAACTCCAACAACAGCTTGAGCGTCTTCAAGCTAATC
The DNA here is from genome assembly GCA_022495995.1 of Adenophora triphylla var. japonica. NCBI lineage: Eukaryota > Viridiplantae > Streptophyta > Magnoliopsida > Asterales > Campanulaceae > Adenophora > Adenophora triphylla. The sequence continues at coordinate 68,567 of JAFEMH010006890.1, read as the reverse complement.
AAGGTAATCATGATGTGCATCGTCTGGTTCAGATACTGAAGAAGATGAAGATGTGAACCCTTTTCATGAGGAGTACGACTCTTCTAATGAAAGGAATTCTGTTCGCCGTCATGGTCGTGATTATGGTGTTCGAGTTGACATTCCGGACTTTGAAGGTCAATTGAATCCAGAAGATTTCATTGATTGGTTGGCAACAGTCAATCGTGTTTTTGACTACAAAAGTATCCCAGATGACAAAAAGGTTAAGTTGGTGGCTGTCAAACTGAAGAAACATGCTTCAGTTTGGCGGGAAAACCTAACAAGGCGAAGGGTTCGTGAAGGAAAGAGACGTATCGCAACATGGGAAAAGATGAAGAGGGAGCTAAAGAAAAAGTTTCTTCCTAACAGTTACATGCAAGAAATGTTCTGTCGCCTCTATGATTTCATACAGGAAGAGCAGTCTGTAGAGGAGTATAGTGCTGAATTTGAGCGGTTCATGATGAAGTGTGACTTAGTGGAGCCGGATGAACAAACTATCGCCCGATATCTTGGTGGACTTAGATTTGACATCCGAAAAGTTGTTCAGTTGCAACCCTACTAGACTTTTGAAGATGTTTGCAAGTTGGCAGTTCGTGTGGAAAAACAACTTAAGGAGAATGGTGCTCGAAACATCGTAACTAAGGAAGGAGGTTTTAACAAGGGGTTTACTTCAAGACCTAAAGTTGCGTCTACAGATAAGGCTAACTCCGTGAAGCCTATTCCGAAGCCGTCAAATAATTCTCGTGGCACTTCTAACACTAATTATAAACAGTGTTTTAAGTGTAGAGGATTTGGTCACATCGCTTCCGAGTGTCCCAACAGAAGGATTATTTCTCTTGTAGAAGAAAATTATGATGAACCAATTTATGACTCCTACCTAGGCGAAGAAGACGAGGTAAGTCAAGAAGATATTACTTATGGCGATCAAGGCGAGGCTCTTGTTGTTCAACGTTTGTTAAGGGCTGAACATGTGGAGGATGATAAGTGGCTCCGTCATAATATTTTTCACACCCGTTGTACGTCGCACGGAAAGGTATGCACAGTCATTATTGATAGCGGAAGTTGTGAGAATGTTGTGTCCACTACTATGGTGGAAAAATTACAACTCAAATTAGAAAAGCATCCTAAGCCATACAAGCTCTCTTGGCTCAAGAAAGACAATGATGTTCCAGTTAATCAACGTTGTTTGATTCAATTCTCTATTGGGCAAAATTACAAGGATGAAGTTCTCTGTGATGTGGTTCCAATGGATGCCTGCCATCTACTCCTTGGACGACCGTGGTTATATGATCGGAGGGTAATTTATGATGGGTTCAAGAACACTTATTCTTTCTTCAAGGATGGTGTTAAAATCATCTTGGCACCTTGTAAGCAGGAGACTAAGATCAGACCGTCGAATAAAGATGGATGTTCAATTCTCTCAAAGTCTCAGTTTCTGCATACTATGGATCGTTGTAACAATGCTTTTGCACTGATTTTGTTAGAGGAGAATGGAGATCAGGAGCATATCCCTTCTAGCTTGAAGCCATTGCTTGAGGAGTTTTGAGATGTTTTCCCTAATGAGATCCCTGCTGGACTTCCACCTACGAGGGAAATTCAGCACATTATTGATTTTTCTCCTGGTGCTTCAATTCCTAATAAGGCAGCTTATCGGATGATTCCAAAAGAACACGAAGAGCTACAATGTCAAGTGGATGAGATTTTACGAAAAGGTTAGATTCGTGAAAGTCTAAGCCCGTGTGCGGTTCCCGCTCTCTTAGTGCCCAAGAAAGATGGTTCTTGGCGGATGTGCATTGACAGTCGAGCGGTCAACAAAATCACAATTCAGTATCGGTTCCCGATTCCTCGTCTCGATGACTTGCTCGATCAACTCAATGGTTCGTCAATATTCTCAAAGATGGACCTTAGGAGTGGATATCATCAAATACGGATGCGCCTAGGAGATGAATGGAAAACAGCATTCAAGACAAGGGATGGCCTCTATGAATGGATGGTAATGCCCTTCGGACTCTCAAACGCTCCCAGCACTTTTTCACGTCTTATGAATCATGTTTTGAAATATTTCATTGGGAAATTTTTGGTGGTTTATTTCGATGATATCTTGATCTATAGCAAGAACTTAAAGGATCACTTTGAGCACCTTCGACAAGTTTTTAAGGTACTTCAGGAGCAGCAATTATATGTTAATATCAAGAAATGCCATTTTCTCACTAATAGTGTTATTTTCTTGGGTTATGTTGTGTCTGACAAAGGCATTAGTGACGATCCGAGCAAGGTGGAGGCTATTGTAAATTGGCAAGAGGTGCGTAGTTTTCATGGGTTAGCATCTTTTTATAGACGATTTATTGCGGGTTTCAGCCCTCTTGTTGCCCATATTACTGAATGTCTGAAAGGAAAAATGTTTAAGTGGAGTGAAGCAGCACAAAAGCACAAAAGAGTTTTGAGCTAGTAAAGAAGAAGATGACCGAAGCACCCCTTCGCACCTTGCCTGATTTTGAGAAATTGTTTGAAGTTTGTTGTGATGCTTCTGGAGTCGGAATTAGGGTTGTGCTTTCTCAAGAAGGTAAACCAATAGCCTACTTTAGTGAAAAGCTGAATGGAGCCCGACGGAGTTATTCGACTTATGACAAGGAATTTTATGCTATTGTGCGCGCCTAAGCAAATTGGAGACACTATCTTATTTCAAAGGGTTTTGTTCTCTATTCTGATCATGAGGCTCTCTATTCTGATCATGAGGCGCTGAAGTATATCAATGGCAACCATAAGCTCAACAATAGCCATGGAAAATGGGTGGAGTTCCTTCAAGCATATACCTTTGTGATTAAGCACAAAAGTGGTACTCATCAAGTCGCTGATGCATTGAGCAGAAGGTATGCTTTGTTGTCTTCGATGCAAGAAAATGTGGTGGGTTTTGATGTTGTTAAGGACCTTTATGAGACAGATCCAGATTTTAGCAAAGTATGGACTGAATGTTCTAAAGGGACCTTAGAAAAATTCTTTCTGGAAGATGGGTTCCTTTTCCAGAATAATCGTTTGTGCATTCCTTGTTGTTCTTTGCGAGAAGCAATAATCCAGGAGGCCCATGGTGGTGGACTTGGAGGTCACTTCGGGCGAGACAAAACGCTAGCTCTCATTAAAGAAAAATTCTTTTGGCCCAAAATGGTTCGAGATGTTACCAGGTATGTGGCTTGTCACATTGCTAAAAGGCGTGCTCAAAATACGGGTCTTTATACGCCACTTCATGTTCCAAATGCACAATGGGAAGATGTAAGCATTGATTTTGTTGTGGGATTGCCAAAAACACAAAGGAATAAAGATTCAATAATGGTGATGGTTGATCGCTTCTCAAAGATGGCACATTTCGTACCATGTTTCAAGACTCTTGATGCATCTCAGGTAACAGATTTTTATTTCAAAGAGATTGTGAAGCTTCATGGTATTCCAAGGACCATTACATCTGATCGTGATCCAAAATTCATGAGTCATTTTTGGCGTACACTTTAGAGGAAGCTAGGTACTACACTTCAGTTTAGTTCGTCGCACCATCCACAAATCGATGGACAAACTGAAGTTTTCAATCGAAGTCTCAGAATTTTATTGAGGTCCTTAGTGAAAGGGCATAATCGCCAATGGGATCTTCAGCTTGCTCAGGCAGAATTTGCATAAAATCGCTCCCAGAATAAGACTACCGGTAAAAGTCCATTTGAAGTTGTTTATGGTTCTAATCCAAGCAGCCCATTAGATTTGGCTCCTATCCCCGTTGAGCACTCTTTCAGTAGTGATGCTGAGGAAAGAGTAAAACAAATTCAAGAGTTTCAGAAAGAAGTTCGTCAGAAAATCCTTCAGCAGAATGAGAAGTACAAGCAACAAGCAAATAAGTCTAGAAAATCGGTAAGCTTCGACGAAGGAGATTTAGTATGGATCCATCTTCGCAAGGATCGTTTTCCCCCTGGTCTTTTCGGGAAGCTCAAGCCAAGGGTTGATGGACCTTTTCGAATTTTGAAGAGAATTGGAGAAAATGCATACAAGGTGGACATATCAGATGACTATGGCGTTTCAGACACTTTCAATGTTTCAGACTTGTCTCCATACACAGGAGAAAATAAAGAGTTCGACTTGAGGACAAGTCTTTTCCAAGTGGGGGAGAATGATGGAGAATTCTAGATGATTCCAGAAGTTGAATATGTCAGCAATTTTGAGTGAATTTACTGGTTCATTCTTTCATCAAGTCAAATGAATCAGACTGTTCGTATTTTGGATCAGTTATCCTCATTTTGTAGAGTCCAGGATAAGTATTAGAAGTCAATAAGGATCTTGAAGGTCATAGTATTCCTTCCCTATAAATAGCCAGCTTGTAAGATAATGAAGAGGAGTTTTTTTTTTGCTGAAGTATTAATATATATTAAGAGTAACTCAGTCCTCTTGAGTTGTTCTTTTGATATATACAACTTAGGTGGATTCCTAACGTTGTGTGATCGTTGTTCTTGGGGGCTTGATCCTCTCCTTTCTCCTTACGCCATCATAATAAGTTCCCCTCGTAAACTCTATCTCCCTAAGGTGTCCTTTTCCTACCAGGTCTTAACTCCTTATGCTATCACATCATATATATTACCCATCTTGTCACCATTGATCACCGCCTGCTTTCTCTCTCTAATCTCTCTCTGGAAGCCCAATTTCTCTCTCTATCTCTCTCTAACATGTTTTCCATGGTATCTCCAGCAAAATCAGCCCCTTCAAGCACCACCATCTCTCCTCCACCGTCTCCAATGGCCCCAACCAAAGGCATTGTGGAACTATTTGTTGATACAGAGGCTACACCGGTATCAATGTCGTCACCTGGGGCACCGGACAATGTTATAGAGGTTGAAAATCCGGGTGACCTAAGGTCAATTGGAGCTCATTTTGGGTTGGAAAAGGGTCCAAACTGGTCCCTGAGACAGAAAGGCTTCTCGCCTAAGATGGAAAACTACTCACCTAGGGTTAGGCCGAACAAGGCCGAACCTGAATTTCTGGAAGGAGACGATGATGAAGACTTTGAGCCTAATGCTGAAACGAAACGGAAGAGGAAGAAATCCTCTATTACTAGCTATGGTAGCTCATCTGGAAAGGCCGCACCGCCAAAGAAAAATAAGCCAGATGGTGATGTTGGTCCCCGGCGTAGAAAGTACATAATCCCCACAGGATCAAGTGACTCAGATGGACCACATGCTGAAGATTTTGAGGTGTTGCCCAAGCGTGCTATATCTGAAGATATTGAGCATACAAGCCAAGGTGATGAGGACATTTTTCCACGTGTAATGGTGATACCCAAGGACCTGAAAACTTCAAAATCAACAGGTGCTACTCCCTCTGCTATCACACTTCCACTATCACCAACTGCTGGTAACTTGCCCTCAGTCTGTGCACATCATGAATAGGAAGAAGACGATGAAAATATCCCTCTCCAATCCCTAATGGACCTAAGAAAGGGCAAAGGCATTGCAAACAAGTCCCTCTCATGGACTCTGATGATGATGAAGCAAAGGATGAGACATTTAAACTGGGCAGATATGAATTGGGGGCTGAAAAGGAAGATGTTGATGATGATGTGATCACACTAGCACCTACATCAAGGAAGAAAAGCTATAGAAAGGCCCAAGCCTCAGTAAGCTCCACGCATATGCCTAGGCGTACCTCAAGATTCAAACCCTCCAAAAGAACTGTAAGTCCTCACTCTCCTGAAAAATTCATGTCCAAAGATGTAAGGGAGAGATTTAACTTCTTCAGACTGAAAGGATTCATTGTTGAGAGGGTTTTAGATAAAACCTTTGATGATGTTGGGATGACTAGATACCTAAAGGAAAAGGGTCTCCTCTACACTGTCACGTATCCTTCTAGTTTATTTCCTTCTCTTGTGTCTGAATTTTACGTCAACCTCCTACAATCCATCCAAGACCCTAGATCTGAAAATTTTGCGAAAGTGTGTGTTAGATGCAAAACCATTTCTTTTTCCCCAGCCATGATTAACTCCTTTCTTCAAACTCCCAGTCCTCAACACATTCCTCCCATGGCACCCAAGAATGAAATTGTCAATACCATCTCCAATGGCCTTGACCCTCTCTGGCATAACCAGTACAAATGCACAATGCTTACCTCCCTGTGTGGCTTCTTGTTTAAAATTGTCACCCTCAACTGGAAACCTACCTCCAACAGAAATACAGTTACCACAACCCACGCTGACCTTATCTATAGAATTTTCAAGGGTGTGGAATTTAATTTTGGAAATATTATGTTTGAGAGCATAGTTCAGTTTGCTGAGAAAGAACTACCCTCAGATCTCCCTTTCCCTTGTTTAATTTCAGGTCTGTGCATAAAACAAGGTATGGATATTATCCGAACAGATAGGTTATGGGAAAAAGTTGAACCATTTGGGATACAACCAGTACTAGAATGTACTAAACGTACAGTTGATCTACCTGTAGCATTTTCAGATGATCCTCCTGCTGAGCTTCATGATGAAGAAGAAGATGATATGGCTGATGTTGGTGATGATGTGATCACATCTCTAACACCACAGATTGATCCAGCAGTGATTTATGTTGAAGAGATCAAGTACCTTGAGAAGTCTATGCTTCAGGCAAGAGTGCAGTTCAAAGAGATGTCAACCAGGTGGAACAGGTTGTTAGCAGCCATGGCTAACCTTTCTAATCAAAAAGGGGGAGCATCAGCTAGTACAAGCCAAGTGTTTGAAGACATCAGTCAAAACTTTCGTTGGAAACTACTTCAGAAGACAAGGGAAGAAATGGAAAAGTCTGGATGAAAAACAATATTTACTTTATGTTTATGTTTACTTAGGAACAATGGTGATCTGCTTTTGCTTTATGTTTTTGAATTATCTTAACACTTGCTATTTAGGGGGAGTTTGTTTTTGAAATTTGATGATTAGTTTATGAATGCTCTTGGCTTATAATTCGTTTTAACCAGAAAGCAAAAAATCAGGGAGAGATTGTGAGTGTATGATGTCACACACACCTTGACAAGTCAAAGGTTGACTTATATTAAGATTTGTTACTTTCTTTATATTAGTTAATTTAGGTAAATATTGTGTAATTAGGTTATTTTAATTGACTAACCTACTAACCAAATATTGGATATGTTTAATGTATATTTTGGTTATTTTGTAGGATCTCTCACACAAGGAAAGAGTCCAAGATAAGAAAATATTGCTTGGTTTGAATAAAGAACGTAGAAGTCTATTTGGAAAAGATCTTCTCAAGCAAATCATCTTCTACAAATAAGGACATCTTTCTCTATATAATAGAAGTGCACGGCACATTATTCAACACGGTTTTGAGCTATAGAATTCATGCAGTTCCATAGAATTGAGAGAGTGTTGTTTGTGTGAGATCTAGTTTAGTTTGATTATTTTGTTCTTCTCTTAGTGTTCTTCCGTGTAATCGAGTTCGTTGTTTATTTAATAAGAGAAGTTTTATTATCTACAGCAAGTTGCTGTAGATAAGTGTTATATTTGTGTTTTACTTTGATTTAAAATCGTTTATTCCGCTGCTTTAAGTACTGGTATTAGTGCTGGTGCTATCACACCAGAACTCACATCAGGCGTCTGTGTGTTCAACTGTCATTCCTAGCCGCTCAATTTCTTTCCCTCACCATTGTCATGCTCTTATGAACGCGTTCACATCTCAATCCACATCCTGTTTTTGTACTTGTTATTGGTTTCGGTAACAAGTACAAAAATATTTTATAGTGAAAGTTTTTAGTTTTCTTAGGCTCATCTACAGTCTTGGGCTGTAGACATTTGGAAAAACCTGTGTCAAACTTAAATTTTCTGTTTTATTAGTCAAACTTTATTTTTCTGTTATTGGGTTTGGAACCAGAACTGCCAATACAAAATTAGAAAGAACAAAATACATTCCACCCTCAAATTGGTCAATCTGTTCACCAAGCCTAAAGAACGCAACATGATGCTTATTATGAGTCTTTTCATCATGACCTTACCGTATGAATGAACAACATTTTTGCTCCAAGGTGAGATCTGAATTACGAGGTCTGAAAAGCGACCAAAGTCCATTGTACATTTGACAAGTGTAGCCAATTTTCATTCAATCATATTACTGAATATATAGTGACTTTACAGTCAGAGCACTAAACCCAGTCCCTAAAACTCGGGGTTGAAGATGACAAAGGTGACAAACAATTGGGACAAAAACAATTATACATTAGTGTAAAGAATTACTTCAGCAGTTGCATCCTTCAATGGAAAGAAACTAGAGGAGCGGAGATAGCAAAAAATACCTACTTTAAATGGTAGGGGTAAAGCTTACTCAATGGCAGACAAGAGCGTTTCTATCTCTGCAGGTCGCCATGTTGTTTTTTCAACGGAAAGCAACCCTTCATTGTCCTTTGAGTAAGTCATCCGGATTTTCCAGTGTAGAGACTTGGCCATGTTTTCTACTTCAGTTATGGTCTCAATATTGTCTCGGACAATTAGCTTTCCTTTTGGCCTTAAGATTCTATCGACTTCTGCAATAACTCCTTGTAGGTTGCACCTGCAGCAGGAAAAGAAAAACCATAGTCAAGAACACCTGTAGGCATGAATTCTATTTTTTATTTTTATTTTTATTTTGATAAAAGAAAACCCTTCATTTAGGGACAGAGGGAGTATTAATTAAAAGAAGGAAAAAAAATGTACAAAGAGTAGAGGACAAAGTGTCCTATTAAAAGTAAATATAAGCGTACCTTTTCTTGAGATCAGAGAAGATATGATCAGCATGAAGAAGATCATAAGATCTGGGGTAAGTACTGAATGATTGACACCAATCATGATAAATCCCAAACAGGCCACGTTCGTAGATTATTGGGAGGGTGTCTGCTGAATCTACGGGTACGATATTCATGACCCACACTTTCAAATCTCTCAATGCAGCAGCGAATCTACAAGCATTTACCAATATATATCAGGATGAAGTCCAAAAACAAAGAAAAAAAAACCTCAAATCATGATTATAAATATGAATTAAGAAAACGAAAATATGAATATGAATATTACCCTCCATATACAGCTCTCATGTCCATGACATTTCTGACATTATCCCAACTGATTCCCAAGCCAGTCAAGTATGACTTGGACACTACACGTTTCCAGTGTTCATAGTCAGCAGTGAAGTCTTCTGGGGCTGCCTTTCCATAAACTCCAACCTGACTACTCTTTAACCAGTACGGAGGTGACTTCAACCTTGCTGGCCACTTCTTTGGCCAATTTGTACCGCGTGCTGATTCATCAACTGGCACTTTGTGCATGCATGCCTGAAGTTCTACATTCCTGAAGACACATAGAGGTCGACCAATTAAGCACATACTCCCTTTGTCCCAGAATAAATGTCACACTTTCTATTTTGATTCATCCCAAAATAAATGTCGCATTTCTAAAAAAGGAAAGTGACTTGGTGCAATTTCATCATTGTACAAGTAATGTACAAACTATTATAGCACTTTCCTTTAAAACGTTGACAAATCAGCTGCGACATTTATTCTGGGACGGAGGGAGTATATTACGCATATGAAGAGTGGGGCCCAATAAACCACCAATAAATTGAAGTGATTGGCTAAGGTGGAAGCTTTACCAGACTGCATCTGCGTCGTCTGAGTCTTCACAGAGAGGGGGGTCATTTTTTGCTCTTTTCTCATAGCACTCATTAGAAGTTGGCTTTCTGTATATTGCCACACCGACTTGATTCACTTTATCATTATTAACAACCAGCAACTCCCAGCACATTGCCTTTGTCAGTCTAGTCATAGCTGCCAGCAAATATTTACATGAGAAAAAGAAAGAGGCGGAGAATCGGAACTGATCGAGAAGTCCCTTCAAGGAAAAAAAAAAAAAAAGCAAAAGATAACTGCTAATTAACATGTCACCTTTCCATATCCCCACATCTTCGGGAAGCTTTTGGTAAACTGGAGTAGCAGACCAAACGAAGTAGCCACCAGGTCTTAAGACACGGTTAAGTTCCAACAAAAGTTTACCACCTGCACTACATCTTTATATGAGATTAAGGCTCAAATATAATCCTTTTCAACACTAAATACTCCTTCGGTCCTGAAATGTTCTTTTTTCCTACTTTTTTTGTTGTTAACACTAAAGTGTTTTGAACAATAATTTTAGGTTAATTTAACTATTTCAATGAAACTTTTAAATTTGCTATTTATACACCATTATATATATTATCAATAATAATTTTTAGATGTTCATTCGGATAATTATATTAACCTAAAGTTATTGCTTAAAGTACCTTCGCGTTAACAATAAAAAAAGTAGGAAGATCATTTTGGGACGGATGGAGAATGTATTGTTAAAAAAAAATATCACCTTCTATATGCCATGGGACCCTACAGCGTGCACAATGGACGATGTCAAAGACCTTACTGGGGAAGGGTAGTCTCTTGGTGCCCATAACAGCTGATATAGCAGGGATTCCTCTTTCAAGTGCAAATTGCACTTGAGCTTCATGCTCATCCTTGGGCGCAAATGACATTGCAAGAACATCTCTTTCAAAAAGAAAACCGCCAAAGCTAGCCACTCCACACCCAACATCCAATATCACCCGGGTCTTCTTCCCCCATGAGATATCCGGAAGAGACTGCATTTGAAAAAGTCAAAAACCATATCTTAGTTTCCAGAGCAGTTAAATATGAGTGGGATTAAATTTTCACCCTAGGACAGCTAAGAAAAATAGAGGTCATGCGATGAGAGCATAAGTACGTTAAGATTATAACAAATCATAGTCATAGGCCAAAGAACCCCCCTCCCCACCCTAAACATACAGAGAATAACAGGTGTGTGAAGATTATAACAATTCATAGTCATAGACAATTAATACAAATTTAAACAGGGATTACAACAAGAACTTAATTAAGGAAATTTTGACTTGTCTGGAAACAAGATAATGATTCAGATAACAGGCTCAATAAAGTAAATGATAATGAAACATGTTTACAAATGCGTCGTTAAAATATTTATATCAAATTTATGATTGATTTTCAACATAACTCAGCCATTCTCCAAACTACTTGGGGTTGGCAGTTGGCTGCATGAATCTTCTTTTTCCATGGATATTGACAACCTGCACTCGTAACCTACATAAATATGATATATTTTGCAATAGAAGTATTTAAAAACGCCTGGTAATCAAACAGGACAAGAATAATCAACAGAGAGTGAGGCCATATACTAAAAAGTTGGATTCAAACCACGATATGCTTGAACTGTGAGATTGCAAATCATGAGCTTAATGCAACGAGTGATTCATTTATCAAATACCAACTCGTCATTCACTTAGTGACAAAAAAGTACTTTTGAAATTAAAGATACCAAAGACTGGTGACGTAGACTTAAAAGGAAGAAGCACGTCAAGTCAAATTGATGACGAACTTCTCCATTTATGGGACAACTTCACTTAACTACATCATTATAAGGATTAAAGATCTATAAATGAATATTTTGATCTACAGTTTGGTTCAGCATCAATATACGTCCAACTTGAAAAGGGGAGCTTTATGCTAAGATTCTGGTCTTTACAAAAGCAGAGAAAACTAAAAGGAAAATGAGTGGTCATCACATAAAATAACTAGCCCGGGTGACTAAGAATAAAACAACGATGCAATGTTATCAGCAACTTGACAGGAAATAGACAGGCAGAAGTGAGGAAATATAATGAATCAAACATAGAGGTGGTTTAGAAACTGGAACTCATTAAGAAAGAGAAAAAGGGCAGGTATACAAAAGTTAAAGATCAAAAAGACAAACCTTTTGAATAAAGTCAATGTAGTGAAGTGCTCCATTCTTAAACTGAGTTCCACCGCCGGGAAATGTAAGATGCTCGCCGCTAACTTTAACCCAGTTTTGATGGCCTTTAACCACAGCAAGCTTGGTGTGAGGAACATTGTTGTACCATATCTGTCAATTCAACATCAAGATAATTCATTTCAGCAAGGAAAAAGAAAACCAGCCGCACAGGAGACTTTTATATGAACTACTCCCTCCGTCCCAAAAGAATGTCCACATATCCAAACTTACTCTTGATCAAGAGATTTTTTTTTTTTTTGACATTCATTTTGGGACAGAGGGACTATTTGATAACAAGTTATACCTGATCCCTGCTTCGGGGCCAAGTGATTGGCTGTTTGTATCCTTCGGGAAGAGGGACTAGGCAGGTAGGGCCTTCATCTGGACAGTGTCTCTCCCGATGTTGATAGTGATGTCTGTGTTGAAGCTTTCTGATTGCTTCCAAATTGTCAAGACATGGAATGTAGTCAGGGCCAGCAGTGACATTACAAGTTTTCCAAGAAGTTTTTTGAGATTTTTTCTCACTCTCAGACTCTTTTGCTTGAGTTGACCAAGCCCCATTCTGAGTGGTAGTTTCATTCAAAATTTCAGATTGGGTTGCAGCAGGAAATCCTTGATTTGAAGCCCGATTATCAGTATCTTCTGAGAACTTATTTTCTTCCTCACCCTTCTCTACATTCTGGTTTTTCTCTTTATCTTCCTTCTTTGACTCCTCCAAACCTTCATCCGTCTCTGATTTTTCAGCGTTTTCAGAGCTTGTTTTATCATCCTCTGATTCTTGCTTCTCATTTGAATTTGTTTCCCCCTCTTTTGAGTTTTTCGAGTCAACTGAATTTGATTCCTCACTTCCTGACGTAGATTCATCAGTGAAATTTGTTTCTTTAGAACTAGATTCTTCATCTTCTGTTTTCTGATCTTCACCCTCCGTCTTTCCATCAATATTCTGGCTACTGGAATTACTCTCATCCTGAGCATTTTCATTCGTACCCTCTCCTTTTGTTGCTTCATTTGGCAAGTCACCAAAACTATCTTCAAATTGACTAGACACAATCTTGGTAACTTTTTCCATTACTTCATTCTTAATCACCTGAGAAGGCACTTCTGAGTTCTGAACAGGTCCTAAAGATGACGACATCAACATCCAAGCCCCAACTAAGCAAACACTAACAACCGCAACGATTGTAAGTGTTGAACAGTAGTTGGATGATTTCTTCCCATCGACTCGGGAATATTTTCCCTGAGCCATCTTCTACTCCTTTATCTGTACCTGAACAGGCAAATCAAAATATAAAATATAATGAACCAGCAAATCCACAACACTGAGCTCGGTAGTTAACTTCAATGAGAGTACAGTAGAACCGCCAGTGTAACTAAGCATCAGAGAAGGAAAACGAAGATACCACAATTTCAAAAACTGAATAAATGGTATTGCTAATACTACCACCAAAGGGATCTATTTACAGCTCGAAGATCCAAAGAATGAACACATGTACTACTACTCTTAGGAACAGATCCGCTGTCTAACCAAACAGAAAATAAGAACATCAGCCAATGAAGTTTTGTAGCTTCTAACACCAAGTTAACTTCTCCATACGCCTTTTGGGAAGCTTTTAATATTTAGTCACTAGATCCAGAACACATCTCCTGTCTACTCTTAGGAATAAAAGTGAAAACAATTTACTTTCCAAGTTAAGCTGTGTACCCCATAAATGGATCCCAATAGAGGACATTTATTTGGGACCCAACTAAAATGACACATTCTTTAACCTCCCTATGTGTATGAGCACACCAACACTTTAAATGCAAGATAAACTTGTAAGGATAAAAGGATGCTGTAGAAAATAGAACAACTAAATCGCAGTGAAATTTCTCAAGAATTAGTTATTTCTTTGTATCTTTGTCGAATATCGTTTACTCACATGAGCTGAAGGGAGGCCAAAAGGAATAAATTTTTGATTTGACACCAAAACTTGTACAGATTTGGCAAATCTCAAGAATCTAAGCAGTTCAACTAAATTACTATGATCCAACAAATGTAACAGGATCCCTCAAACTTATGCTGGATTCATGACTTGAACTGACAAGGTCACTTAAAACAGAAGAATCCAACTAAAAAAAAAATGCTAAATCTAGAACAATAGAATACCGAAACACAAGTAACCAAAACATACCAGGAAAACAGCAAAATTAAACCAACACATCAAGAAAACAAACCCAGTACATAGAACAATAAACCAATCAAATCAAGCACACCCAACATCCAAATCCATAAATCATAATCAACCAATAAACAAATAAGACTAAACCCACAAAACTCTAGCAAAAAGAAATACTTACTGAAACAAGAGTTCACTAGTTCAAGTTACAAAGACAGGGAATCACAAAAACAGTGTCACCGGCATGCTAAGAACAGTGAGTTTAAACAAATTATTACCTCTCTGAGAATGTTATTGGAGTGGATCTTGGTGAAAACTTAGGATTGGAAGCACAGGGGTTAAGATTGAACATATATGGAAGATATTATGGTGGGCCAGATGGAAATGGAACTGAATTAAAGAGAATGGAGACCGAAGAGAATTTAAATTTATAGAGGGACGGTGATGGCAGAGCAGCGATGACAGAGGAGGACTAGGGGAGATTGGATTCCCGACTCTAGGGCTAATATGGTAAATATGTTGACAATTATGGGCCGAGTTGAGGGATCCGGGGCCGAATCAGTTTAACTACATAGCATAGCAGCAGTTTGGTGGGCCCACGATCTCAACTTCTCTCTCCGTTTCGTTCGAAGAGGCACAAATTTTCTTTTCGGGCGTCTCATTTAAAAAGACGCAACCCAAAAATGAAAAAAAAATAATTAGTTATTTATTTATGGGATTTAATTTTCATACTCACAATAAATATCCACTAACTATTTCCTACCACACTTTCTTTTTCCTACATCACTTTTCACTCACAATATTTATTTTACTATACAATATCACTTTTCGCTCAACATTTATTTTACTATATAATTTTTCTTTTTTTTTACATCACTTTTCTTAATTTTCGTGCAAGGCAAAAATTTTGCCCCTTCAAACGTGATGGAGGGAGCATTCATTTGCATCTCGATATAGCTCTTATTTTAATCTTTCATTAAAATCATTTTGGTATTGCTCGATAGTAATACTTCCTCAGAATCAACAGGCACTCAATTCTCGATTTTTTTTTCCAAAATATTAATTTTTAAAAATTTATTTATCAAAATAATATTATGAAAAACTTAAGTACCAAAATAGCATTTTGACTACCGATTCCGGAATTGGTAATTTCGGAATGATGTAATCCGGAATTACCAATTCCGACATTGCCTTTTTTTTTTCAAAGCGAGATTTTACAAAATAATATTTCTATAAATAGAGAGCGATCGCGCCTAATGTAATCCGGCGTTATCAATTTCGGATTCCCTTTTTTTTTTTTTTGCAAAACTGATTTTAGCAAATTAATATTTTCTAAAAAAAATAGAGAGCGATCGCGCCATAAGTGGGGGCGATCGCGCCCAAAGGCGTATTTCAAATCCGGAAATGCAAATTCCGGATTTATTTAAATTGAAATCCAGAATTACCATTTCTGGATTCAAATATTCCTTTTTTGGGATCCTGTTCAAGGAGGTGAAGAGAGAGTTTGTGCCCGAGAGAAAGAAAGAAAGAAAGAAAGAAAGAAAAAAAAAAAAAAAAGAAAGAAAGAAAGAAAGAAGGAGAAGGAGAAAGAGTTTGAAGGAGAAAGTTGTTGAAGAAGAAGAGGAAAGTTTTTGAAAGAAAGAGTTTGAAAGGTTAATTTTATTTCTTCTTTTTATTTATTTTGAGTTCTTAATTTTAGCCATATAAATTTTGTTGGGTTTTATGGATCCATGCGCAGCGGAATTAAGCATAAAATTAACACAAAACCCAAGCCCTAAGATCCGTTCTATACAATTAAATTGAATTGCTATGAGATAGAATTTACCAACCTAAATTGCTTTCCGGTCTTGAGCTATCGAACGGATAATTATGTGATTCGTAATCACAAACTTTTGATCTTCAAATCTACGAATCTTCAACTCCTTTGGATCTTCAGATTTGAACTCTAGGTCTTTGATTTGTTTGAACAAAACTAAGACCCTCTTTTGGTAATCCACACAAATATGAATGTCGAGAACAATTCTCGGGTTGGGAATTGCTAGATTCCTAAAACTTATGGAAGAATATTGAGAGTATTTCGTTATGATTTTTCCTTGAAAATTTCGGCCAGGCTTTTAGGTCTGACAGACCCCTTGTATTTATACTACAATAGTAAGAATACTTCTCCTAATCATATTAGGAGAGACAGGCTGTCAAAAACGCGTACAGGCCTGATATGTCGCGCGGTATATTAAGCCCTTGGCTTGATATGTCGCGCGATATATATAGCCAGATACGAAACTCTCAACCATTCTTCCTCGGTTTAACCAATTCATTCTATTTGTGTGTGACCCAATAGGATTACATTATGTTAGCAATGAGTTCGATCATATCGAACCTCATAAGACATAAGCGGACTCTAGCAAGTCATTATGTCTACCCAAATAATGTAACGTAAGAGTTCACGTTTCGATGGTACACTTCCATTTCTCCTTTGTCTCACGATGTTATATTGAACACAAGTCATGGTCCACGTCAACTTGTATTTGTTGATGCTTTCTCGATCTTGAGTATAATGATAGTCCAATCATATTGGGGTGTGGCCACACGCTTTCATCATTATCACTCGTTGAGGGCCCAAGCAAAACATCTCTCTTTCGAGGGACAAATTCCATCTTGACTTATCATCCTTCCCATCATGAATCCGATCATGCCAAAGATAGCCTTTATAGATATCGTGTTAAGATACCGTTTGACTAAAATCAAACATGACTTTCATCATATGTAAGGTTATGATAATCTCAGGTCTAGGGACTAAATGAAGTGACCATATGAGATTTAATTATGACATTTGACCATGACATAAATCTCATACGGGTCATGTCCAGTCACTTGTTCTCTAACAAGTACTCATAATTTCAATGTGTATCTCTATGCATATAATCATCACATGATTATCCATTGATAATTATACTAATTATTCTCTTAATAATCAGGGACGGAGATTATTACAATAAATATGCAAACTATATAATAATCAAATAATAAACATAAACGATAAAGCTGATACATAACGGTTTTCAGTTAAAACATAACTAAAGCCTAGGGCATTACACCAACAGTCTCCCACTTGCACTAGGCTCCATTTATGTATCAAATACTCATGGATCTAACATGTCCATCATGCTTCTGCCTATGCGAGGATCTTTGTAAGTGAATCCCATATGTCATCATCGTTTGATACTTTGTATATTTTAACGTCTTCTCATTCTTCATGAATTTCTTGAAGAACGTCTAAGTGAGGTTTGGATCGCTGTTGTGACCTTGGTTCCATTGATAGCACAAGTGGCACCACTATTGTCATAACAAAAGTTTCACCGATTAGTGATACTTGGAAAAACACTTGGAGTATTTCCAAAATACTAAATGAACTTTTGATCCAAGCGCCCTCTTTTAGCTACATCATATGTTGCTAAAATATGGCCTTAGTGCTGAGAATCGGCTACAATTTACGCTTGGAACTCTTCCAATCAAAATTGCACCTCTAATAAGCACGAAACACAAATCCTAATTGCGATTTTAAAATAACTTTGTCGGTTTGGAAGCTAGCACCTATGTAACCCTTACAACAAGATTAACTTCCAATCTTTCAAATCCCGAGAACATATCCTTAGTTCTTCTTAAGTACTTAAGGATCATCTTGGCTTGCCCTCGAATGGTTTATATCGGGATCGGATTGATATCGACTCATCATGCTTAGAGCATATGAGACGCGGGTCTAGTACAAATCATGGCATACATGCAGATCCAAATACCGAAGCATATGGAACTTCATTCATTTCCCTTTTGCTCATCGGTTGTCATAAGACAATGAATATTGCTAAGAGAAATACCATGACCCATTGACAAGATACTCTTCTTAGACTCTTCTACAGAATCTTGTCAATGTGAACACTGACTCAAACCAATTTATCCTTCTAGATCCATCTTTATAGATCTTGATGCGAGGATGTAAGCGGCTTCACCCATATCTTTCATTGAGAAACCTTTCCTTGACCAAGACTTAACAGTCTTAAGTATCGGAACTTGTTTTCCAATGATTAAGATATCATTGTAATAAACAATAGAAATAATACTACGCTCCCACTGAATTTCATGCATACACAAGGTTCATCTTCGTACTTGATAAAGTCAAACTCTTTGACCAATTCATCAAAACGAAGATTCCAATTCCTTTAAGCTTGCTTCAACCCATCTCATGGATCTTTGCAACATGCATACTCTATTAGAGTTTCTTGGATCGTCAAACTATTCGGGTTGTGTACTATACACATCCTTAATAATCTTTCCATTTAAAGAAAGTCGTTTGACATCCATTTGTCATATCACATAGTCACAATATGTGATAATGGCAATTGAAAATTTAACAGACTTCGACATTGTAGCGGCGAAAAAGGTTTCAACATAGTCAATACTATGAATTTGCCTAAATCCCTTTGTTACAATCCTTAGTCATGAAAGTATACACCTTCACATCCATGTCGGTCTTTGAAGACCTACTTGCACCCTTTAGTTTTTACACTTTTAGGTAGCCCAATCAAGTTCCAAACTTGATTGTTAAACATGGATTGTAATTTGGATTCCATGGTTCCTAACCATTTATCCAAATTAGGAGAGGACATCGCTTCTTGATAGCAAGTAGGATTGTCATTCTCAATGACTTCCACTTCATCACTTTTCCGCAACGAGAAATTACTATTTCTTGAGTTCGGATCGGATCCTATCCAATCTACGATGGACTTGTGCATCTTGAACCGGTTTCACAACTCCTTTGTGAACTTGGTTGTCTCTACTCTTGGTTCCATATTATTTTCGGGTTCTTGAACTTCTTTCAAGATTAATTTTACTCCCACTAGATTCTTTATTGAGAAACTATTTCTCAAGAAACAAATCGTGTAGAGCAACAAACATTTTGTTCTCTTTGTGATTGTAAAGTCAATATCCGAAAATAACCTTGTCAGATTTGGTGCTAACTTATAAGAGACAAGTCTCTTTACATAAGATTCGCAACCCCAAATCTTCATGAAAGACAAACTAAGTTTTCTTCCATGCCACATCTCATGTGGGGCCTTAGGAACCGATTTAGTAGGGACTCGATTCGGTGTAACCGCATTATTTCTAATGCATATCCTCAAAAGGAAATAGGAAATAGGAAAGTCGATTGACACATCATCGAACGAACCATGTCCTACAAGGTTCAATTCCTCCTTTAGACACACCATACAATGTGGTGTTCGGTTGGAGTCAACTTTGAAACGATTTCATAGTTTTGAGATGATTGTCAAACTCTTGGCTCAAATATTCATTACCTCGATCTAATCGAAGTACTTAATAGTTTTGCCAAGTTGTTTTGCACTTCATCTTGAAATGTTCGAAACATCTCAAACGATTCACCTTTGGACTTCATCAGATAGATATAATCATATCTAGATAAGTCTTTAGTGAAATATGATGAAATACCAAAATCCTCCCCTAGCAATGCTGCTTAATAGTTCACATACATCTTATGTATAATGACTAATAAGTCATTAGCCCTCCCACTACTTTAGTGTAGGGTGGTTTGGTCGATAATCCCAATAAATAAGATCCAAAATCCTCAAATGATTCATGGTCATATGAGTCTAAAAGTCCATGTTAATGGAGTTTAGATATATGTTTCTTATTTATTTGACCAAGCCGGCAATGCCATATGAACGCGTTGTTCATATTGTTCGGTTTAGATTTCCCATTTATATTATAGATATCTTCAATGTTATTTTGTTTCTCATCTTCAAGGATATGAAGACCATTTAATGACATATGCATTACAATAAGGCATATTATTAAATAAATATAAAACTTCTTATTGAAAATAAGAAAATTATATCCTTCAATCATCCATTTAAGAAACATAAATAATACTCCTACTCAAATTCGGAACGTAGTCATACTTGTTCAAAACAAGTACTACTTCACAAGGCAAAGTGACTTCATAAGTCCCTTATGGCTAATGTTGCAACTCTTGCTCCATTCCCATGCTTAGGTTTAATTTACCTTATTTGAGTAGCTTTCTATTCTTTGTTCCTTGCATATTTAAACAAATGTGGGATCCAATCCTGTATCATATACCCAAGAACAAGAAGTCGAAAGGAAAATATCTATCATATAGATACTTGAAGTAATAGCAATCATATTGCCCTTCTTCACCTTTTAGGCCTTCCTAATAAGCCTTGCAACTTTGCTTCCAATGACAATCTTATTGCAATGATAGCAAAATGCATCCTTTGAGACACTTTGGGTTTAGCCTCTTCGGCTATGACAACATTTGTCCTAGGTTTAGCAACTTTTGCTTTACCTTCTTTTCCTTCCTTTATGAACCCTTTTATTGTGTCAACCATTAACACAATTTGCGGATTGCTCCTTCTTTCATCATATGAATTAAGAGCTTTCACCACAACATATATCTTTTGCTTAGCTTGCACTTGGAATATTTCCCCTTTTGCGGTGTGCTAGAACAAAAGTAGTTATCATGTGCACAAGGTTCTTCATAAGAGCCTTTGAACATGGTGGCAAATATAAGGCAAGCAATATTGTCAGAATCATCACTATGTTTCTAATGTTGCTTCCTTATTTGCCCTTTGCAACATTTGCAATAGGTTCAATAGGAACGGATTCGTAATGAACGTACAAATTTACCTAAGAACCATTCTTTAGGCTTTTGATCCAATCAAAATTATTTGTATCATTCATTTCGAACTTTGTCCTTCATAAGGATGAATCGCAATTATCATTATGTAATGCTACTTCTACAACAAAATATACAAATTATATGAACACATATCAATATCAACACATTTATCATTTAAGAGCAAATAATGTATTTTACAAATACTCCCACTAAATCATACACCTTCCAATGCAAATAAGCATAATATGAATTTAATGGGCTAAGATCCAACTTTAATTTAATCTCAAGTACGCTATGGCGCACCGCTCAAGATTAAACTAATTAGGTAGAAAAACATCAATCATATCGTATATGACTCTTAGGACTAAGATCCAACTTTAATTTAATCTCAAGTACGCTATGGCGCACCGCTCAAGATTAAACTAATTAGGTAGAAAACATCAATCATATCATATATGACTCTTAGGATCTTTTATGAGATTTATTTAAGACATCATATGTCCAAGCATATTTTAATCTCATCTTATGCCTTGGGTCCAAAACCATTTTGATAACCCAATTAAGTTCATCCATTTTAAACGTATAGGAACCACCATTTCCTCATCTTGCTCGCAAACGGAATAGAATCAAAGCACCTTGCTATGGCAAGCCCACCCAAAACTATCCGAGTGGTCTCAAGTGTTTAAATCATGGATTGGCATAAAGAACTTAAAAGTTAAATGAAGGTTCTTTAAGGTAGATTATAAGCATATCAGCAAAGATAGTCATAATCATACACCAGGTAAGTTCCCAGGAAGATAGGTGAGCCACAAGGACTACTTAAGTACCAACTCTTCCTTAGACAGAACTCTCCTAGTCATGCACAATTAGAAATCAACTCTGATTTGGCAACATAATCACTACCTTTTATAAACAATTAGTTTCCTTTTAAAATTTCGCGTAATTATGACTTGTTTCCATAAACAATCATAAAATCCAAAATTTACAATGTCTAAATCTAAACATATTAGGAAACTATAATGCAATGTTTCAACTAAACATTTTAGGAAATCACAATTCAATGTTTCAACTAAACATCTAATAAAATTCTTAACACTTAAGAACAATTAATTCATGCATCGCAACAATTAATGAAACACATTTGAATTAATTAAGCATGCATCTTAAACAATGAATTAATCTAGCATAGCCCTATATAAATTTTATTTCCAGAAATTTATAGCATCCAGATTAAGACATAAAACATCTCAGATTGTAAACACAATCACAGAATAGCAGAAAAATTGAACAAACTGATTCTGCCCAGTTTTGGCTTATTATGTCGCGTGACAACATCAGCCAGAGGCTTGATATGTCGCGCGACCTAACATGCCGTATAATCGAATTCCACGTGGCTCAATATGTCGCGCGACTTAAGCAGCCAAGAAACAGGATTTCCAGATTCGAACCAATACAGATTACATGTAATTAAATCACGTAAAACATTCTTTTTACAGATTTAATTCAGCATATTTCGAAAACGATTTTCACATTGTTTCACATAAACAATTAAAAATTCTATCGCATACAAAAACATGCAACGAACATATAAACAATTTATATAATCATTCTAGCATGTTAATTCAAACTTAACCATACGAACGGGGCTCTGATACCACTGTTGGGTTTTATGGATCCATGCGCAGCGGAATTAAGCATAAAATTAACACAAAACCCAAGCCCTAAGATCCGTTCTATACAATTAAATTGAATTGCTATGAGATAGAATTTACCAACCTAAATTGCTTTCCGGTCTTGAGCTATCGAACGGATAATTATGTGATTCGTAATCACAAACTTTTGATCTTCAAATCTACGAATCTTCAACTCCTTTGGATCTTCAGATTTGAACTCTAGGTCTTTGATTTGTTTGAACAAAACTAAGACCCTCTTTTGGTAATCCACACAAATATGAATGTCGAGAACAATTCTCGGGTTGGGAATTGCTAGATTCCTAAAACTTATGGAAGAATATTGAGAGTATTTCGTTATGATTTTTCCTTGAAAATTTCGGCGGGCTTTTAGGTCCGACGGACCCCTTGTATTTATACTACAATAGTAAGAATACTTCTCCTAATCGTATTAGGAGAGACGAGTGTCAAACGCGTACGGGCTGATATGTCGCGCGGTATATTAAGCCACTTGGCTTGATATGTCGCGCGATATATATAGCCGTCTGAGAAACTCTCAACCATTCTTCCTCCGGTTTAACCAATTCATTCTATTTGTGTGTGACCCAATAGGATTACATTATGTTGGCAATGAGTTCGATCATATCGAACCTCATAAGACATAAGCGGACTCTAGCAAGTCATTATGTCTACCCAAATAATGTAGCGTAAGAGTTCACGTTTCCAATGGTACACTTCCATTTCTCCCTTTGTCTCACGATGTTATATTGAACACAAGTCATGGTCCACGTCAACTTGTATTTGTTCAATGCTTTCTCGATCTTGAGTATAATGATAGTCCAATCATATTGGGGTGTGGCCACACGCTTTCATCATTATCACTCATTGAGGGGCCCAAGCAAAACATCTCTCTTTCGAGGGACAAATTCCATCTTGACTTATCATCCTTCCCATCATGAATCCGATCATGCCAAAGATAGCCTTTATAGATATCGTGTTAAGATACCGTTTGACTAAAATCAAACATGACTTTCATCATATGTAAGGTTATGATAATCTCAGGTCTAGGGACTAAATGAAGTGACCATATGAGATTTAATTATGACATTTGACCATGACATAAATCTCATACGGGTCATGTCCAGTCACTTGTTCTCTAACAAGTACTCATAATTTCAATGTGCATCTCTATGCATATAATCATCACATGATTATCCATTGATAATTATACTAATTATTCTCTTAATAATCAGGGACGGAGATTATTACAATAAATATGCAAACTATATAATAATCAAATAATAAACATAAACGATAAAGCTGATACATAACGGTTTTCAGTTAAAACATAACTAAAGCCTAGGGCATTACACCAACAGTTTCCTAAGAGGTTATTTGTGTATCTTTATATAATTTGTTGTTAAAACTATTATGATCTATGTACCCAATTGTTGATTGTCAACGAATTAAACAATTGAAATTCAATTTTTGCCTAGTTAGAATTTTCTTAAGTTAGGTTTAAAATCAAGTGCTTGTTAAAATTACTTTGACAAACTTGTTGGAATTTTTCTACTTAATTATTAATTTTTAAGTGTTAAATTTAAAATTTGAGCTTAAATGTAGCAAAACCTTAAGTCTCATTTAAATTTAATTACTATTAAATTTTTGTGTTTCAGATGAATCAACATGAACAACAACCATTTATTGTTCCTGGGTCAATCGATCCACATGTATTGACTTCTCAGGAGACACATAGATCTAATTATATTTGGGATGGACAACAGTTACCCAATTTAAGACCTAGGCGTGGCACAGAGCTTTCAGCTAGAGTTAATTGGAGGATAGAAACTAAGCTTATAAATGCTGAATTTTATGGAGTGTATTTATTAGGTCATTTACAATATGATTGCCACTTGATTGAGGCTTTGATTGAAAGATGGCGTCCAGAGACCCACACTTTTCACTTACCTGTAGGGGAGATGACCATCACCTTAGAGGATATTGATATGCTGTGTGGTCTTTCACAATGAAGGCCAGTTGGTTTGTGAGTACGTGACTAGTTCAGAAACTAGTAGGAGTAAGGGGGAATGGGTTGAGATTGTTGAGGAGTTATTTGGGGTTACAATATCTCCCGCAGACATCAAAAAAGGTGGAATGGTGTCTATGAGATGGGTTCTAGATCACTTCCCTCTTTTTGATCAGCTTCCCAATAATGCATCCTAGTATATGATTGAGACATATACTCGAGCCTATATTTTTCTGTTATTGGGGTCATACATTATGCCCGACTCGTCTGATAACCTAGTGAAGTTGATGTACCTCTCACTTCTTAGGGAAATAAATAATATTGGTGAGTACAGTTGGGGTAGTGCAGCGTTGGCCTTCTTGTATAGGGAGATATGTGTAGCATCTCAGCACGATTCGAAAGGGTGTGGTGGCTTCTTGACCATTGTACAGGTATGTCGATTATATTTGATTACATTATGCTAGTGGACTTAATCTGTTTTGTACGTAATGACAATTTTTTTTTATAGCTTTGGGCATGGGAGAGGTTGTTGTGTACACAACCTAGGAGGCATACAGAAATAACACTTAATGGGACATTACCAGTGGGTTGCAGGTATATTTCAATTACTTCATTTTGTAAATGATCTGTTTTATATTTTATCACTTTTTTACTAATTATTTTTTATGTCGATTGTTTCATATGTAGGTGGAAGGGTCCATTGTTGTATACTTCTGTGACTGCCCATAACCTGCAAGGCTATCGAGATCAATTGTCATATATGAACGAGGATCAGGTTGTGTGGCAGCCATACAACGGTGTGATAGCTCCGAATTTCTGTCTTCAGGGGCAAGCTATATGGAGGGCGAAGGTGCCCCTCATCTGCTTTGAGAGGGTTGAATAGCACTTTCCAGATTGCATAATGCGACAGTTTGGGATGGTTCAAGGTGTGCCTGATGACTGCGACACTAGTTTGGACCTGCATCGGATTAGTCGGCGAGGTCGGTCAGCCGTTAACTGGATGCAAGAACATGGTCCGCACATAGAAACGTGGAATGAACGAGCGATTAATGTCGTTGATGGAGAGTATGGTGAAGTGGATATGAGTTACCGTCATCCCTATATGAGATGGTATAGGAGTATTACTTGATCATTCATCCAGAATTCGTCTCATGTGGAGGGACTAGGGTTCAGGCCACGTGCAACTAGTTTTGAGGGTGTGGTAAGTTATATATTACATACAATGCTTTTACAAAAAAAATTACCATTTTTTTCCGTATTAATTAATTTAGTTAATTGTTTTGAACAGATTCAAAGTCTTCAAGGGATGCACATATACAACGAGAATGCCACATCCTTGGAAGAACTGCGCAATTACAACCGTCAATATATCAGAAACACATTGACAGCTATTAGGGAGCAGGAACGACTGGAAGCCCAAGCTCCCCCTCCAATAGTTTATCATACTGCTGAAGAGGAGCCACAGAGGCAATCTTATGTAAGATTCTTCCCAGTCTCCATATGCCTCTGCGATAGCTTTTTGTTTGCCACACCATGCCTTTCTATATGAAACTTCCTTCCCATGGGCTTTTTTTATCTCCGCCTTCACTAGTGCAATCTTCAACTCGGGATCGGCCTTAACCAGTTCCAAAAATTCTTGCCCTATGAACTTAGCATCTAGGTTTTGATGATCTTGGCTAATTTTTGTTCCCAAGCAAGAATGAGGACCCTTGTATTTGGTAACTTCCCAATACCCGGCCTTCTTCAAACTCACATTCACATATAAAAATTGCACGGAAAATCTTTCGCCAAACACTCAATAGTCCACTTTTCGGGTTGTGCTTCGTTTTACCTTGAAGCGCAGATTTTTCTTAATATGAAACAACTTCATTTTATACTGCACCTCTGTCTTCTTTGAAAAGCGAATACCTTTGGCAATTTCATCATGTTCTATATTCCATTCAACAAAGTTATATTGGTTATCATCATATATCTCTGATCCATCTCCAATATCACGATAAAATTGATACCCGACTCTCTCATGCACATGATGTTGTGGTTCTTCGTAAGCAACCAAATGTAACCCCAAATCTTCCCTCACCCCAGCTCCACCCTCATTCTTGCTATTATCAGTAGGACTACTGCAATCATCATAGCCATCGTCACGATCTTCATTTAGAAGTAACCCAATATTTTCATCATAATCTGAATCATTATCATCACCATTATACAATTCATGACCCTTACCCCCTCCCTCTTCCTCTCTCTCTTCCTCCCCCTCTTCCTCTTCATCTTCCTCTCCATCTTCCTATTCCTCTCCCTCTTCCTCTTCAACATATGTTTGTGTACTTGTTCCAGCATCCCTCTGGCTATAGCAGCTTAAAGAATCCATCTGGAAGGTATCCATGTCATTAACATACTCATTTTGTAATGGCTTCTCATGGGTTTCAAACTCCTCAACATTCACATTATCAACCAAATTTATCTTAACATACAATTGTAAGCTACTCAACCCACCAAACTGAGCAGAAACATCAAACATGACTTTCATACCCATATCATTGTCGATTACAAATGAAATGTAATTTGCAATCCCGGGAGCGACAAGGTGAGGATATCTACCTGTAACTTGCAACTAAACAATGGCTCAATCTACCCCAATTTTCTTAGCTAACTTTTTAATCAACTTCTTGTAACTCCACCGAGTTTTAGCCCTAAGTGCACATTTTGGTCCCCTTTCAAAATGTTCACCTTCAAACGGGTGTTCATCATCTCCTTCCCAATAACACATGAAAACAAGTGGAACTCCAGCCATATTTATTCCTAAAAATTGAAAAAAAAAATATCAAAAATCTAATTTAACAATATCACTACATTTACAAAAAAAATCAAATAAATACTAATTTTAAATTCAAACAAAAATTATGAGGGATTAAAATGTACCTTCTTTTTTTGGATCTTCTTATGCTCACTTCTTTGAATTTTTCAGCTTTTTTTTTTTATAAAAATCCACCACCTCCCTTCTCTTCTCCTTGAACTTCTTAATCAACTTCTTCAATTTTCAGATTTTTTTGGAAAAAATCCAACTCCTCTCCTCTTCTTCTTCCTTCTTTTTTTCTTCTTCTTCTTCTTCACTGACGTTGGTTTTTGCGTGGGTTGTTTACAAAGTTGCTGGGGGGATAAGGGTTTTGTAAAGCAAATCCGGAATTAGCATTTCCAGATTTGAATTTTAAAAAAAAATAATTTACTTAATTCAGTATCAGTATTAAAAAAAAAAAAAAGGCATCCGAAATTATCAATACCGGATTACATTAGGCGCGATCGCCCCCATAAAACGCGCGATCGCTCTCTATTTTTTTCAGAAAATATTAATTTGCTAAAATCAATTTTGTTTTAAAAAAAAAAAATAATAATCCGAAATTGGTAACGCCGGATTACATCTGGCGCGATCGCCTCATATCTGGCGCGATCGCTCGTATTTTACAGAAAATATTATTTTGTTAATTTTTTTTTGAAAAAAAAATTAAAAAAAATTGGAATCTGGAATTGATAATTCCGGATTACATTATTTCGAAATTACCAATTTCGAAATTAATGTGGAAAGTTTCATTTTGGTACTTAAGTTTTTTAAAATGTTATTTTGGTAAATAAATTTTTAAAAAGCTATATTTTGAAAAAAAAATCATCAATTCTCTCTGCACCTAAACAGAATTATGATGCGTTCAATAGCATGAACCTCAAAGCCCGAGTTTGAGGAGTGGTTTGTAATGCTATAGGGGCGGTGCCACCTTTGGACGAGGGTGGGCCATCGCCCACACTCAATTTTCAAAAAGTTTTTTTTTTAATTTTCATTTAAGTTTTTGAGTGAAACAAATTATTTATCCGTCCTAAATGAATATTTAATTCTTTTGAGTATCCAAATTTCATTTAGAAAATATTTTTGAAAATGTTTATGTTTTATATATTTAAAAGGTAAAGTTGCATACATATTTTTTATCTATTTTTTAAACGTTAACTTTTGTAAGTAAAAATAGACTAGTGAAAAAAGCTGATAAAGAAATATATATGATAAAGTTTTTTAAGAACAAGACATTCATTTTGAAAAAAAAAAAACTTGAAATTGATATTTAATTAGGGCGAGAATTAGTAATGAATTCAAAGTAATTCAAATAAAACACACGCACATACAAATTTCGCTTACTCACGCAGTTTACAATTTATAAAAACATTTACAATTTTTAAAGACAATAATGGAGATTAAATTGAGAAAGTCTCCTCTCGATATCCTCGGTCTCCCCCCCCTTCTCCTCACATTTTCACCCTCTCTTGACCCTTTTTATAAGTTAATGAACGATATAACAAAAAAATTATTGTTAATAAAGTCTTTATAAACGTCAAACTAACACAAATTTTGATTTGAAATCCTTATTTTGATTGTGAATTACTTCGATTACATTGTTTTCAAAATAATTTGGGGCTGAAATTTTCATGATTTCATTTTCAAATTATTACAATTAATTTTAACTTTTTTTTTTTTAATTTGATATACTTTCTTAATATTTTGATAATGTTTAATTTTGTAATTCCAGGATCGAGTATAGTTGATTATAACATTAATTATTTTTTTTGTGCACACTAACAAATAATTATGAATAATAATGCGGTCTATTTGGATTTTTTTTGTTTGTTGAGGAGGCACCAATTGGATTGTCATATTATTATGACAACATGGAATTTACGTTTCAAAAAGTGATGAATGGGGAAGTAAATATTTCGTGAAGTAATTATATTTCTTTTCGTTCCATAAAATTTTGTTCACTTTAATTTTCATAATTAAATACCTAAATTAATCAAAATTTTAAAAATTTATGGTTAAAATTTCATTAAATTAAATTGAATTGACCTTAAAATTCAAAATTGAACAAATTTTTCAAAAACGTATTAAATGAGCTGGACGGGTTGTAGAGTTAGAAAAAGAATACTTCTTCCATTCTCTCCGAAAAGCACAAATTTGCATTTTTGATTTTCCTTTTAAAAAGACGAACACTCAAAATAGAAAATTTTTAACATTTTTTAATTTATGAGACTCACTTGTTATAATAACAATAACTATTCAATTAGTATTTACTATCCACTTTCTCTCTCTCTCGTACCTTATTTTTTATATTTATAATGCTTATGTCACTATATATTTTTTTTTAATTCTCATGAAAGATCGGTTTTATATTGTTTTGAATGGGACGGAAGGAGATGAAGAGGATTAGAGACCAACAATAAATACTACTAAATAGAAACCAGTTGTTTATTACGCACGTGATGGTGACTGAGATTAAGAAAGGACAATAAGGCACCGACAGATCTAAAGCCCCAGTTCTCCATCCAACAGTCCAACTCCTGTCAATAATACCTGTAATTAGTCCGTCTCACTAAATTACTTGTTGTTAGTCCGAATAAATAAATTTAAATACAAAACAAAAAAATATTATTAATGTATCATTATAAATAGGTGTTTTTATAACTATTCGAAATTTGGTAAAATTTATCAATAAAAACATTATATTTTAATTTTTACCTTATAACCCAACCCCTGAGTTGAAATCAAAATTCACGTATAATCCCTGACCCTCTTTATAATGATTTTAAATGACAAAACTACCCTAACCTTCGCTTTGTGTTCCTCTTTCTCTCGTCATTCCTTTCTTCTCCATCGTCCCCGAGATTCAAACAAGGGATGCTTTTCTACAGTTGTCATTGCCTTTAATGTATTTTTGATACTACTGCTTTAATGGCTGGGTAGAACCCAAATATGAGCGAGTTTGATGCGTTCTTCAAAAGAGCAGATTTGTATTGTCATAGAAGGATTGGTCATCAATGGCATCCCAAGCTTGACGAACAATGTCGTTCCTCTCTTGATTCAACATTGTTGAGATTTCTCTCCTCCAAATGCCCAGAAATTTTGCAAACAGAACATGCACAGACAAATAAAACCAATGTTAATAACAGGTTTAAAACAGAAATAATTCAGAAAACAGAGTAATGGAAAAAGAAATAAACAGAGAAGAATAAATAGAATTCGGCTCAGGCCCAAGTATCCTTTTGATCCGAAATCCAGCCACAATCCAAGGTCACCGATCCAAGGCGAGTTATTATGAACCGAAGGCAGCAAAGCTGTCCAAGAACGCCCAATACAGACCCAAACAATTTCGGCATCCACAAAGAAATGGCACTACCCGGCGGACAGGAAAAACCACAACCCACACTCCTACGTTATGCCTCGCCAACACACACACACACCGACAGATTATAAACCTAACTGAGGAAGAGCACCTAGACAGAAATTGAGAGTAGAAGAAATCGATATGAACCTCGAACCACCTCACAGAACTCTCAAATATACCTCTGCAAGCTCACTAAACCCTCTCTATTTACCCGAAAGAGAAAACCCCAAAAGTGTGTATAGACCGTGTGTTCTGATGGCTGCAAAGGGAGGGTGTGGGGGTTTTAAATAGGGGGCTGAAGGTAGAAGAGATAAGAGGAAGAAGGAGATAAAGCTTACCCGATCAATCGAATCAATCGCGAAGGAGGAGGAACGAAGCGGCGAAATCGCCGCTGAAGAAAACCCTCAACTGATCGTAATATTGGTGATAAGAACCAATTAAAAAAACCAACTTCAGCAATTAAAAAACATTCGCTGGGAACAAACTGGGAGCTGGGAACAAAAGAATTTAAATCTCACAATGGGCTTCTCACAATTTGGGCTGCACTATTTTGGGCCAAAGCCCAAAACAAACATAACAACATTCTCCACCTTGGATCAAGTGCCGGTTCATGACACCAGTGCAATTCACGATGCACTCACGGGATACACTTACAGGGCATATTCATCATCGCCTTAGCCTTCGGCACTTGATCCAACACAAAGTTAGGACCAAGAACGGAAGGCAAAAATCTAGTTTATTCCTATCACATAGAAAGGAACGAAACTAGACACCCCAACTTCACACAAAGTAAAGAAGAGGATTTTTGGGACAAACACAAGTATCAACATGAAGTGTCATAATTCAAAATTTTCAAACAGTTCAAAAATTTTGAAACAGGTAAACACTTAGTTCCCATATCAGCAGGATTAAAATTAGTGTCAATTTTTTCAAGATAAACAATATTTTTAGCAATCACATCACGAATGAAATGAAATTTAACATCTATATGCTTAGTTCTATCATGAAAAACAGGATTCTTACCCAATTGAATGCCAGATTGACTATCAGAAAATACTACCACATTATCATTTAGAAAACCAATTTCAGAAAGTAAACCCTTAAGCCATATGGCCTCTTTTATAGCCTCGGTCATAGCCACATATTCAGATTCTGTCGTAGACAAAGCCACAATTGGCTGTAACTGAGATTTCCAACTAATACAAGAGCCACATAAGGTAAACACATATGAAGTGGTAGATTTTCTATTGTCCCTATCATTAGCATAATTAGAATCAACATAACCAACTAATTTTATACCTTCATCACACTTAGTGAATTTCAAATCATAACTTATCGAATGCTTTAAGTACCTTAACAACCATTTAAGCGCTTGCCAATGGGGCAAGCCAGGATTCGACATATAACGGCTTAAACACGAAATAGCATAAGCAATATCAGGACGGGTACTAACCATTAAGTACATAATGTAACCAATAGCATTCGAGTAAGGTATATTTTCATTTGGTCTAGCTCCAAGTCATTTTGGGGACACTGCTCTTTACTAAGCACAAAATGGGAAGCAAGAGGGGTATTAACAGACTTAGCATCTTTCATAGAGAATTTACTTAAAATCTTTTCAACATATGAACTTTGATTCAAGTAAATAACAGATAATTCACGGTCTCTGATTATATTCATGCCAAGTATCTTACTAGCATCACCGAGATATTTCATGTCAAATTTAGCACTCAAGCAATTTTTAACATTCTCTACGGATTTAGAACAAGGACTAATAAGAAGCATGTCATCAACATATATAAGCAAGAAAACAGGCATATTCGTATCATTCTTGAAATATAAACAATGATCATAAGCACTCCGCTGGAATTTTAAATCTAGTATGCATTTATCAAATTTCAAGTTCCACATACGAGGAGACTGTTTAAGCCCATATAACGACTTTTTAAGCAAACACACATAATCAGGACAAGTATTATCAATATAACCCTCGTGCTTCATATAAATCTTTTCATCAAGATCTCCATGCAAAAAGCAGTTTAACATCCATTTGTTTCATTTCCCAATTAAACTGAGCTACCAAAGCAAGCATAATCCTAACAGTTGTGAATTTAACAACAGGAGCAAATATTTCAGTGTAATCTATACCTTCTTTCTGAGTAAAACCTTTAGCTACAAGTCTAGCTTTAAATCTAACAGAGTCGGATTCATTCTTGACTTTATAGAGCCACTTACAAGAAACAATAGAACAGTTTTTCGGTCTAGGCACTAAAGTCCAAGTATCATTAACATGCAAAGAATTCATTTCATCATTCATAGCATTAATCCACTCATTCTTGTTAGCAGAATTTAAAGCTTCATTATAGGTTTTAGGCTCAGTATTATCAATAGATTCAAACACACTAAACACAAATGAAGTCATATCAAAATCATGAAAATGGGCAGGTTGCCTAGATATGCGTCTAGGTCTATCACGACTAAGTTGGTAGTCATTCAAATCCGGCAACTCATTATTTTCAATATCTTCATTTTCAACATCAATATTTTGCTCATTCACATCAATAGGATTATCAACAGGAGGAATCACATCAGGTTGTGTAACAGGCTCATTAACAATAGCAGGAATAGGCACATAAGAGTGCTCCACCGTATTTGGAGCAGGGGGAGGGGGAGGCACATTATTTAAGCAAGGAAACTCAGTTTCATTAAACACAACATCACGACTAATGATCACTTTGAAACCCGGTTCCTCCCTTACCCATAATCTATACCCCTTGACACCCGCCGAGTATCCCAAGAATATACACCTCACAGTCCGAGGTTCAAGTTTATCATTTTTCTTATGGGCATACGCAAAGACAACCAAAAATCCTCAAATTTGAGTAATCAGGGTTTTCCGTAAAAAACAGCTTCAGGACATCTACCATTTAAAGGAACAAAGGGAGACCTACTTATAAGAGAAGCGACAATCATCAGTGCCTAGCCCCAAAAATGTTTGGACAAGCCAAAAGTAGAAAGCATGGTTCTAACTCTTTCTAATAGAGTTATATTCATACGTCCAGGAACACCAATTTGTTACGGTGTATAAGGCACAATCTTATGCCTTTTAATCCATTCTCTAAGCAAAAGTTATCAAACTCATGATTGCAAAATTCAAGTCCATTATCATCCCTAAGCACTTTAATTTTTCTACCTGTTTGATTTTCAATCATGACTTTCCAATTTTTGAAATTATCAAAAGCATCAGATTTATTTTTCATTAAAAACACCCATGTTTTCCTGGAAAAGTCATCAATTATAGATAAAAAAATATATATTTCCACCTTGAGTGGTCTCACTAGCAGGACCCCATACATCAGCATGTAAATACTCAAGAATTGCTTTACTCGAACAATGATTGGGATTAGGGGGATTGGGAAAAGATATTCTATGTTGCTTACCCATCACACAAGAGTCACAGAAAGGCATACCCGAAATTTTATCTTTACCAAAAACACCATTTTTATTCAAAATTTCCAAACCTTTATTACTCATGTGTCCAAGTCTTTTATGCCACAAATCAGTTTTATCAACTTTAACAACATTAGCATAATCAGTCATTGGTTCAGCAGTGCAAACATACAAGTTTCTAATCTTTTCAGCTTTAAAAATCACAAGAGACCCCTTTAAGATTTTCATGCACCCATTACCCCATTTCCCTTCTAACCCATCATTTTCTAAAGATGCACAAGACATGAGATTGTTAGCTAAATCATGCACATGTCGCACATCTTTCAACGTTAAGCAAGAACCAGATTCAAACTTGAGACAAACGTCTCCAATACCATTTGACACTTTTTATCATTAGCTAAAGAAACAGAGCCACTTTTCATATCACTATAAGTATGAAACATGTTTTTATCAGGTGTCATGTGAAACGTGCATGCAGAATCTAACAACCATTCATTTTTCACATAATGAACATAATTCACCACGGTTTGAACCATAAAAACGAAGGCTCATTTTCACGAAGCAAAATTACAGTCAATTTGCAAGTCTTGATTCTTCTTTTTGGGATTAGGACACTCTTTACGAAAATGTCCCGTCTCACCACAATTGTAACATTTTCTGTTACTTTTACCAGTCCTAGACTTACTTCTTTTCCTCTCATTATTTTTACTGGATTCAGTCTTGTCATGTTGCTTATTCTGATTATTATTCCTGTGAGTAGGTCGTCCTCTCACCACATTAACCTCACCAACATTAGATGATTTACCCTTATTAACTCTTAACTCCAACTCTTTACTTTTTATCCCGTTAATCACAGTATCAAGCACAATTTCAGTCCTACCATACTTAATCGCAGATCTAACATCAGCATAAGAGTCAGGTATAGCATTTAAGAGCACAATAGGAGTATATTCATCAATGTTCTTATCACCGGTTTGCTTAATGTCTTGCACAAGTTTAGTAAACCGATCAATATTATCATCCATGTCTTTGTTTAAGTCCAGTTTAAACTGAAAAAACTTTTCAAGCAAAAACATCTTACTAGGTAATGATGTTTCAACATATACTGCTTCCAGTTTATCCCAAAGAGATTTAGCATTATCATGTTTACCAACTTTTCTAATAACAGCAGCAGATAAATTCAAAATAATCGAAGAATAAGCACTTTCATCCATTTCAAGTCTTAATTCCTGAGTATCCGATTCAGCAAATTGTTGAGTTACAGCTTTAAAGACTTTTTCTTTAATCAAAATACCTTTCATTTTTTGTTGCCAAATTAAAAAATCACCTTTGCCATTGAATGGCTCCATCATATAAACATTAGCAGCCATAACAATAGTGAATTTCTAATTAAAAAAAAAACAGATAAGGTAATAAAGCAAGTATCAAAGCACTCAAAAAACACCACAGCTGAATAACAAACAAAATGGTTTTATTTTCCTTACCCAAGAAACCTTTTACTAGGGTTCTTATTTTACCGTTCACCGTTCGCAAAAGCGGAACCAGGCTCTGATACCACTGTTGAGATTTCTCTCCTCCAAATGCCCAGAAATTTTGCAAACGTAACATGCACAAGTACAAATAAAACCAATGTTAATAACAGGTTTAAAACAGAAATAATTCAGAAAACAGAGTAATGAAAAAAGAAATAAACAGAGAAGAATAAATAGAATTCGGCTCAGGCCCAAGTATCCTTTTGATCCGAAATCCAGCCACAATCCAAGGTCACCGATCCAAGGCGAGTTATTATGAACCGAAGGCAGCAAAGCTGTCCAAGAACGCCCAATACAGACCCAAACAATTTCGGCATCCACAGCAAATGGCACTACCAGCAGACCCGGAAAAACCACAACCCACACTCCTCTGTTATGCCTCGCCAACACACACACACACTGACAGATTATAAACCTAACTGAGGAAGAGCACCTAGACAGAAATTGAGAGTAGAAGAAATCGATATGAACCTCGAACCACCTCACAGAACTCTCAAATATACCTCTGCAAGCTCACTAAACCCTCTCTATTTACCCGAAAGAGAAAACCCCAAAAGTGTGTATAGACCGTGTGTTCTGATGGCTGCAAAGGGAGGGTGTGGGGGTTTTAAATAGGGGGCTGAAGGTAGAAGAGATAAGAGGAAGAAGGAGATAAAGCTTACCCGATCAATCGAATCAATCGCGAAGGAGGAGGAACGAAGCGGCGAAATCGCCGCTGAAGAAAACCCTCAACTGATCGTAATATTGGTGATAAGAACCAATTAAAAAAACCAACTTCAGCAATTAAAAACATTCGCTGGGAACAAACTGGGAGCTGGGAACAAAAGAATTTAAATCTCACAATGGGCTTCTCACAATTTGGGCTGCACTATTTTGGGCCAAAGCCCAAAACAAACATAACAACAAACATCACCGGACATACTCCTGGACTTCTTCATACTCCTGGACTTCTTCACACATCAATTGCAGCATTACCCTTTTCAACCCTTGAATTACATCCAAATCAGTTCAAACAACGAAAAATTACAAAATTCAACTGAAAATTAACCTAAAATTGAGGCTAAAATATGATTAGCCCCCCAAATAATACACCTCTTAAAGTCTCTTAAAGCATGAGTTTCCACATTAAAATCAATTGGTGTTAAATTGATTGCCACTGGATCTTTATATATTATATGCAAGGTTTGACAATTCCCGATATGCGATAATATCTCTAACACAACTGTAAGAAATGGAGCGGCTAGGAATGTCACAGGAACACAACAACAGCTGATGTGAGCCATGATGCTATCGCACCAGCACTAGCACAACAGTGAACAACAGCGGAAATAATAAACTAAAAATTAAATAAGCAAAGTATTTAACACTTATCTACAGCAATTTGCTGTAGACAATAAAACTTCTCTTATTAAATCACTTATGAACCGTTTACAAGAATTAAACATAAGAGAAGACAAAATTATCAAATGCACTCTCAATAAACAAAAACTCTAAGTAGGCTGTTTTTCTTCAGCACTCTTAGACTACAAAAATCGTATTTTACAAATGAGGAATGCTCCTCATATTTATAGACAAGGAGTCTTCAACAATGGATAACTGAAGCTTGGTCTTTATCTCTTCAACTCAACCTTCTTTATCCCTTTTATTTTTTTAGCATACTTATCCTTTCTAGACTCCTTTCCCAAGTTATGAGAGTCCTACAAAAATACCAAATACTACTAAAAACACAATAGAATTTCGGTTAGTAGGTTAGTAACATTAAAAAATAATATACATAATATTTAA
The DNA here is from genome assembly GCA_022495995.1 of Adenophora triphylla var. japonica. Lineage (NCBI taxonomy): Eukaryota > Viridiplantae > Streptophyta > Magnoliopsida > Asterales > Campanulaceae > Adenophora > Adenophora triphylla. The sequence continues at coordinate 31,188 of JAFEMH010006890.1, read as the reverse complement.
TTTAAATAAATAAGAAAGTAACAAAACTTAAACTAAGTCAACCTTTTTGACTTGGCTAAGTGTGATGTCCTCACACTTTCAATCTCCCCCTGTTTTGTTGCTTTCTGTTCAAAAATCAAATCTCAAGCAAAATATATTTTAAACACAATATAAGCTAAAATATTAGCAACCACAATTTTCGAAGTGGAGAGCTTGAATGCTCCCCCTAAAAACTAGCTATTAAACCATAAACAAACCATGTCCAAAACCAAAATAAAACATCACCACTGTTCCTAATAAAAAACATAAAAGTAAAATTGTTTTAAACACATAACCCATACGATAAACAAAGGAACTTCAATCAGTTGAAGCTCCTGTCCCAACTTTGCTTTCCTTCCATTTCAGCTTGCGTTTCTGCAAGTAACTCCCACCTGAAGTCCTGGCTTATGTCTTGAAACACTTTGCTTGAGCTTGCTCCCCCTTTTTTACCAGACAAGCTATCACGGGCTGCCAGCAACTTGTTTCGCCGTATGGACATCTCCTTGAATTGGACCCTCGAATTGAGCATGATCCTTTCCAGAAATTTAATTTCTTCAGTGAGAACCCTAACTTGGTCGATGAGTGCTATTGGTGATGCTGGTACATCATCACTAGAATCTGCAGTATCATCTTCATCAATATCATGAGCATCGATTATAGGGTCATCTGGGAACACAACTGGCAGGTCTACAGTCCTCTTGGTGCACTTTAGAACAGGTTGTATACCAAAAGGTTCAACCTTCTCACAAATTCTATCCGAACTCAAAACTTCAACCCCTTGTCTTAAGCATAAACCAGTTATTAAACATGGGAAGGGTAGATCAGATGGTAGCTCTTTCTCAGCAAATTGGACCACACTTCCAAAAACAATTTCTCCAAGGTTAAACTCTTGGCCAGTAAATATTCTGTAAATAAGGTCTGCATGGGGCACAGTCACAATGTTTTTATTGGAAGTAGATTTCCAATTGAAGGTGGATATTTTAAACAGAAAACCACAAAGAGAAGTGAGCATAGTACACTTAAACTGAGTATGCCAGGTTGGGTTAAGACCATTTGTGAGAGAATTAGCAATCACATTCTTAGGGGTCATGGGAGGAAGAATATGAGGACTGGGTGCATGAAGAAAGATATTTATCATAGAAGGAGAAAAAGAAATGGTTTTCCCTCGAACACAAACTTTTTCAAAGTTCTCTGACCTTGTATCTTGGATAGATTGTAAAAGGCTAGCATAGAATTCACTTACAAGGGAGGGATAATAGTTGTGGGGATAGGTGACAGAATAAAGAAGACCTTTTTCCTTTAAATATCTTGACATGCCTACCTCCTCAAAAGATTTGTCTATCACCCTTTCAACTAAAAATCCTTTCTTTCTGAAAAAAGCAAATCTTTCCTTCACAGCCTTAGTCATGAATTTCTCAAGGGAATGTGGACTTACCTTCCTTGAAGATGGTTTAGACCTTGGGGAATGCCTTGACACAGGCAATGGAGACACAAAAGAGCTGGCTTTTCTTTGGCTTACCCTCCTTGGTGAAGGAGCAAATGTGATCACATCTTCAACCACATCTTCATTTTCGGCTTCAAGCTCTTCTCTTCCCAACTTGAAGGTTTCATCCTCAGCTTCATCATCATCTGACCCTATGTCCGATGCTTGGGCAGATATAGAGGCAGCAGCTTCAGCCTTTGACTTCCTCACTTTGCCTTTTCCTTTCCTTAGATCCAAAAGAGCTTGGAGGGGGATGTGCTCATCCTCATCATCAACATCAACCTCATCATCTTCTTCATGAGCACACGCTGAGGGGAATCCACCAGAATACCAGTTGCCAGGAGATGATTGAGAAGGGACTACAGATGGATTTATAGGGGGATGGAGTTGGGGATGAGGTAGCACCAACATTAGCAAGGGTAGGAGACAGAGGAGGAGTTGTAATACCTCTAGCAGGCAGGTCCTTTGGGGTAAAGATGACATGTGAAAATATATCATCCATAGCTTGAGAGGCAGACTCAATGATTTCTTCAGTGGCTTCCTTCAATTCTTCAATCTCTTCTGACTGAGCCCTCCTTGACACTACCTCAAAAGCTTCAGCGTCATCAGACTCACCAGACTCACTAGAATAAACAGAGAGATCCATACACTTCATTCGTTAAGGCTGAGGTTTATCTTTTCCAGACGAGCTTCCTGAGCCACTTGCAGCAGTTTTGCCCATTTTTCTCTTTAAGTTAGCAGAAGGATAATAATCCTCGTTTTTGCCTTCAATGAACTCAGGTTTAGCCATATTGGGCGAACCCTAGGGGTATACTCCGCCATGTTTGGAGAGAACTCCCTTTTCCTAAGTGACCATTTTGGCCCCTTTGTAGACCCAGTAAACTCACCAATGGCCTTTAAGTCCCCAGGATTGTCAGCATCAATTGCATTGTCCAGAGCACCGGGGAGAGACATGGAGACCAGAGTGGCTTCGGCATCAACAAACAGTTCGACGGCACCTTTGGTTTGGGCAGCCGGAGATGTAGGGGGTGAGACTACGGCGGTTGAAAAGGAAGGACGGGAAAAAGACGCCATTGATTTGGAGAAAGAACAGAGGAGTAGATTTGAATTGGAAATGGTTTTTGAGAGTGAATAGTAGTCGGTGAGGGTTTAATGATAAAGGGGGTTAAGTATATTTATACTTGATGTGATGGCATGTCTTAATGTTTAACTAGGTTATGGGCTCTTAGGTAGGTACTAGTAGTTAATTAGAAATAGAGAGTTTTAATTTTAGAATAACTTACCTTGGTCATCCGAAAACTTAAGATAATTGCTTTAATTTTCTTGGACTCTTTAGTTGATAAGGATAAGACCAATTACTTTGAAAAATTATTCCTTGTAAATAATGTACCTGCCATAGAAAAATAAAAAATCTACATACCATATATACTCCCCCTAAACACATGGACACCAAAAAAAGAAATTAGTAATTTTGTTGAGCACAAAATCTATTTAACAAAAATAATTAGGGAGTGAAAAACTTTTGTTTAATATTTTCACCAAGGACCAGGTTGACCTATATTTATGACTAAGAAAATGATGCATAATGTACAGACATGTGAAGGATAAATCTCAGCATATGTGTGGCATAGAATATAATTACATCAGGGGACGCATCTCCTCCAGGAAAGTCAATGAATTGTAATCTTGTCTAGCTTGGCCTCTAGAATGCATCCACTTATAATTTTTAGTGGAAAAAATATTTTTATGGGCAGCTTTCACTCTTCTTTACTTTCATGGATAGCCCTCTTTCGAATGATCTTGTCAATTTGACACAAACTTTCTCTTGATGTCATTTTGATCACATTGAAATGACTTCATACCATGAGTGGAGTAGCTGTTTCCCTTTTTAGATTAAGCACCCACCAAGAGACATCCAGTAGGATAATTTTGAGTCAATATTTGTTGACACTTTTTAAGAAGAATTCACAATTCAGAGAGGACACAAGTCAAAAAATGCAGTACAAGTGACCATACTGAGATAAATCACACAATGCATTTTTTTTTGATGATTTTTTTTGTTAAAATTAAATATACAGGTGTAAGATATAATGTGATCACACGGGGGATCACACCATCATATGGCACACAAATTCAGAGACTTCCTTAGAGTAGAAAATCTCTGAAAATCAAGGGCTTTGGTGAAAATATCAGCCAACTGTTTTTCAGTACTTATTGATTCCATGCTAATGATTTTTTGCTCAACAAGATCACGAATAAAATGATGTCTAATGTCAATGTGTTTAGTACGTGTGTGTTGAACAGGATTTTTTGATATTTCTATGGCACTTAAATTATCACAAAAAACAGTTAGGATATCACTTTTAAGACCATAATCCTTGATCATCTGATTCATCCAAAGAAGTTGAGAACAACAACTGCCTACAGCAACATATTCTGACTCAGCTGTAGATAGGGATACATAATTTTATTTTTGACTATACCAAGATACTAAGTTGTTCCCAAGATAAAAACAACCTCCAGTTGTGCTTTTCCTATCATCAGTGTTGCCTGCCCAATCAGAGTCACTGAATCCTACCAGATTTGTATTGGTTTCACGAGTATAGCTTAGCCCTAAATTGACAGTTCCACCAACATATTTAATAATTCTTTTTACAGCTTTGAAATGGGATATTTTTGGGCAAGCTTGATATCTAGCACACAGTCATACACTAAACATGATGTCAGGACGACTTGCTGAAAGGTACAACAAGCTCCCAATCATACTTCTATATAAGGTGGGATCAACATCTTCACCATTCTCATCTTTGCACAACTTTTGGGATGATTCCATAGGAGTTTTAAGGTGAGAGGCATTGTCAAGAGAGAATTTCTTAATCAAGTTTTTGGCATATTTACTTTGAGAAATAAAAATTCCCTCCTTACTTTGTTTTATTTGAAGGCCTAGAAAATAGTTTAGCTCACCAACCATACTCATTTCAAAGGTGGTGGTCATACTAGTGACAAAGTAGTCTAACATATCTTTGGATGAAGATCCAAATACAATGTCATCAACATAAATTTGGGCCACCAATATTGTAACGACCCCAACCCTAGGCATTTATTTTTAATATTATATTAGATGCTTTTAATATTTATGCTAGCTTTTTGTGTTCAATCATGTCTTTAAATTCGTAAATTAAGATAAATTGGGTGAGTAGCAAGATTGGAATCTTTTGAGAATTTATTGGATATTAAATAAAGAAATTTGGGGAAATAATAAAAAGGGAAATAAGATAAATAGTGCAAGGAGGTTATTTGAGTAGGATGAATTTTGGGTTAAGGATTTATTTTAAATTAAAAAGGATGAAAGCCATGGGTTTTAAAGTTCTTGAAGGGGGGGGGCATTGGTCTTGCTCCTTCCTAGCATGCCAAGTGGCACCTCCATCCCCTCCTCTTACTCCCCCCCCATATCCGGCCCCTCCCCCCCCATATCCGGCCCCTCCCCCCCTCCTTTACCCTCCTCACATTACCTCCTTCTCCTTCATTCATCCTTCTTCTTCAACCTAGAGAAAATAGAGAGAACCTCCATTGAAGTCCTCTTTGCCCAAGCCTTGAAGTCAAGCATTTCTTCACCAAAAATCAAGTCTAGGAGCACCATTGGAATTGGATCACCTAGAGGAAGTCATCTAGCTAGAAGGATCAACATTTCCTTATAAAATCCAAAAGTGAGTTGTTATGACCTCTTTTCATTTATGTGCTCATGAACTATCCATTGTTGTTCTTGATGTTGTAATGGTTGTTACATGTCTTGGAAGTCTTCTTGGAGTTGAGTAATTAGTTAATGTTATGGAATATTGTTGTTGTTCATAAGAAATGATTAAGAGTGTAAGAAAATGTGTGGAGTTGGATTAAGATGGTAAATCATGAAAAATGGAAGTAAAATGGGTTGGAAATTAAGTGGTAATTGATTTGGGTTAGGTTATCTTGGGGTTTAAATGACTTAGTATAATGTGTATGAAGTTTAGGAAGTCCTTATAAGTTCACAAACAAGGGAAAATCAGTTTGGGACAATTTTGGTTAGGGTTACTAAAGGATTTTATTACTGTTCGAGTGCAGGTTCGGGGCACGAGTCGTGCCACTGTGGCACGAGTCGTGCCTTGGATGGGGACGAGTCGTGACTAGGGATAAAGGGAAGTCGTGCCTTCTTGGGGACGCCGGATTCGAGGGAAGGTCAAGGGGCACGAGTCGTGCCACGGGGGACGAGTCGTGCCACCGGCCTGGTTTCAAAGTATCAATTTTAGAGCTGCTCAAACCTAATCAAACTCGAACCAAAATGAAATCTCTTTAACCTAGATTAAAGTAGAATACTTTGGCTACTCAATGACATCTTAAGTGATCAAAATGGAATTGTGGAAGTAGTTTAAATATTGCCCCGAAAATGGTTGATAGGTTTGATTTGTGACTTCACCAAAATAGTTCCAATTTGGGAAATAGAACTTGAACTTTAATTAATGTTATTCAAGGTCGTATAATGACTATGTAAGAGTGGTTTATGATATATAGTAGCCTCACTCCCTATCTTTAGTGAATAGTTGCAATGGTGTAGAAGCCATAGGTTTCACTATTGAACTAATTGGTAATGGGCATGTATCTCCTTGTGGCATTATTATCCCAATTTGTGGAATCATTGAATTTGGTGTATACCTTAATACCCTAAGTATGGATTATTTGGCAAGTTGTTGTGTTGTATCCCGGTGTGGATTAATTGGTACATGATTGTATTGTATCCCGGTGTGGATTATGTGGTTATATTGTTACCTTAATTGAGTTCATATGCATTGGTGATATTATGCATTGTGTATTACATGAATTGTTGTACTATGGTTCGGTTTAGCATGAGTATACATTACCATGTTATTATATTGTTATCCCGTTTTGTGGATTATCTCGAGTATCTATTATGTGCTTGAGCGTGTTTATGTTCGGGTGGGTATGATGGATTTCAATCAATTATTGATTTGTTCAATAAGTGATTGAAGGTTCGTCATACCGGTGACCCTTCCCCACTCTGTGGCCACAGGATGGGGGCTGTGCAAGCTACTGTACTGAGCGATAAGTAGCCTTTACATACTGCTGCGATTAGGAGAAACCGGGGGAATGCTCTGTATGAAGCCAACGGCTCTCTGCAGTGGCGATGATAGTATATGATACTCTAAATATAGGGGTCATATATGTATCCTGTTTTTCTTATATGGATCTCTGGGGTATGAGACCTATAAGCGGTGAATGTGCATGGGGGCAGTTCACCAAAGAGTGGAGTTTTACTCCCACGTTGTACGACTTATTGTTCAGACGGGAAAAGGTAAAATGAGGTAACGTAAGGTGTTTACCGCTTTCATAATGTGTTAAGTGTTGCCATGCTACGTGTTGCATCTTGTATGGCATCTTGCTGCATCCATAATAGCTCATTGAGATTTATTCTCACCCCTCTCCCTTTACTGTTTTAGATTCCGAGACAGGTGAACCGAACCAGTGAGGTCGGGGTATCATTGTGGACTTTGCTTTTGGGGCTTGACAAGTTAAGTATAGGAGTGGGTTGTTAGGAGTATTTGTTAAGTATTCCTCTTTTATATTTTGTATGGAAAACCCTTTTGTTAAACAGATGTTAATTAAGGTTTCCAATGTATTTGATCAGATATCGGTTTATTAAAGTTATGGTTGGATTTCCTCTAAGTAGAGATATTACTAATTGATTTTAAAATTGTAAGTTTGAAAGGTGGTTTTCTTTTAAAGGCAAATAAATGTTTTAAAAATTGAGATGGTTTTTCTTAGTTTGAGCTCCCTTAGCTCGGGACACGTGTTAGGTCCCGGGTTGGGGTGCTCACAGTTGGTATCAGAGATTAGTTTAGAGGTCAAGGGTAGATGTCTAAACTAAGGGGGAATGTGTGGAAATTGACGTCGAGTGTTTTATGCAGGAGTTCGTTCTAATGGCCGGAAGCAAGGATGATCGGCGGAAGGTTCTAGAAATTGAAGGAGATATGGATATAGGTGAAATTCGAATGAAGGGATGATGAAATTATTCGGGAAGTTTGTACAGGATATGGAGACTAGAGGATCAGGTTAGAATCAACATGAAGGATGTCAAAGTGATGGATTGGAAAGATTTGTGAAGATGAACCCCCCGAGCTTTAACGGAGGTCCGAACCCGTTAAAGGCAGAAAAATGGTTAGCAGAAATGAATAGGATTTTTGAGGTTATAGGAAGTCCCAACAAGGAGAAAGTTAGGTATGCTGTGTTTAAATGTGAAGGTTTAGCTGATCAGTGGTGGCGAGATATTGAAGGGAAGTTGGGAGCGGGACCATACGCCCAGAGACTTGGGATAATTTCACCAAACAGGTTCGAGGATTATTTCGTTTCGATGGTTACAAGGGACAAGAAGGAGGTCGAATTCTTAGGACTAGAACAAGGGATCATGACGGTGAATCAGTATGTAATCAGGTTTGAGGAATTAGCTAGAAGTTGCCCTCATTTGGTATCGTATGAAGCGAAAAGAGTTCATAGGTTTATAAAAGGTTTGAGGATTGAGTTTAGGAAGAAATTTGGGATTGATGGCTTCACCAATTATCAGACAGTCTTAGAGAGAGCTTATAAGATCGAGAATGGTATGGAGGAAAATAGTGGGAAATTGGAAGGTGAGATTGGAGATAAGCCAAAGTATCTAGGACAAGGATCCAAAGTCATTGGAGATCAGCCAAGAGCTTTAACTTCAGGAAGGATGAGAGAGAAACTTGTGGTAGCTTCTTCGTCTAGGCCAGTACCCAAACAGTATGGGATGATGTGTAAATATTGCAAGAAGATGGGTCACACTGAAGACAGGTGTTGGAGTAAGCAAGGGAAATGTTTGAATTGTGGAGGAGCGGGGCACTACAAGAAAAATTGTCCTGCATTTCGTCAGAGGTTAGCTTCGGGTGCCGGTCCAAAGGGTCAAGGAGGTGGTATCAAAAGAGATAACAAAGGGGAACCGAAAGAGAGGGTCTGTGGTCGAGTGTGCGTTTCGGGTTCAGGAGAAATAGATCCCTCAGAGGTCACTAGAGGTATATTCCCTGTCTCAAAGGTTAGGGGTCATGTTTTATAGATCCTGTTGCATATCATTTATATTTGGCATCACATTTTGCTTATATGTGACATACATTGTTGAAAATTTGTTTTATTGTTAGAGGATTCTGCTCTTATGAGAGAATACCTCGAACCTTCTTTGGTTTACCACGATGGTGATGTGGTTATGGCTGAGCATGTATTGCCAGTTGAATTAGTATAATTATCAATTTATGATTTTGAGATATACTTGACCTGGAGGGTTAAGTAGTTGTTGTATAATGATAGACTATCCTAATAGGTGAGTCTCCTTTTTCCATGCCTAAATTGCTTATATTGGTATTTGTTATAGGTGAACCTTAAATGTGAAATTCTGGTTACATGTGGGTATATAAGGTGAAAGTTTTGAATTAAGATGTGAAGAGTAATTGGTATATGCTAGACCTGCATAGGGAGTCTTTTCCAAAATTTTATGTGCTAGCTGTGAGTAATTGGTAAATGTGCTCCCGTCGGTATATTTCGTGTGTTGGTTCTGAGTAGGATAAGCAGAATTGTAATTCTTATTTTGATGGCTTTAGGGTAATTAGAATTGATGATCTCTTTGTTAATTAAGGTTAGGGAAGATCGTAAAAATAATTTGAGAATTGGGTTAATTATTCCTTGTGAAGAATCCTTGTATGCAAAGTTTAGCTAGTATGAGTTAGCTCGAGAGGATTACAAATTTTGGGTTCTATAGTCTTAAACTCGGATGTTACCAAGGATCTTGTGAGGTTGAGTCCGTGATCTTTGAGTTAGCAAGTACTACCAAAGAAATTTAAGAAATTCTTAAGAATTGTAGAGTCGTTGCTTTAGTGACTCTAAAGGAAGTATAAATGGTGTAGGATGTAATAAGGATGAATCATATTGTTAGTAATGGAAAAATAGGTTGGCTCTTACCTTACCTAGTGGACGTGAGAATCTTGTGAAATTTTAAGTGTATATTTAAAGGAAGATCAGGGTGTAGTGTTATGCGAAATGGGAAAGTGATAAGGTGTGCTTTGGGAATTTAACTTAGATAAGTGGGATTTTCTTATCCTCTACTCGGGAGTAGCTACACTTGTGTTGCGTCATTTAAATAGGAACCTTATCTTTTGAAGTTTCCTTTGAGAGTTGTTACCGATCCTAAGAGTTGGAGGATTTAGTTAGTCGAAAGGAAGAGATTTGAAGACTACCCAAATTCTGGAAGAATAGGTTGTGTTGTGTGACGGATTTTCCTTCGACTTGAGAAGTTTAATTAACCTTAGCGGGTTTGCGTATTATAACAGTTATCATTCTAGCATTAAGATAAAACCGTATGAGGCGTTGTTAGGGAAGAAAATATCGATCTCTAATTTGTTGGGGTGAAATTGGAGAAGCAAGGTCTAAGGTAAATTGGCGCTAAAGTTGTTAATCCATTTAAAGTTTTAGAAAAGATTGGTGAATTGACTTATAGACCGACTTGGGGCAGCTTGCAGAGTATTTGACGTTTTAAATGAAATATCGTAATGTATTGGGTAACATAAGATGTAATACTTTTTATTTTAATATACTTTCTTTGAGGTCGTGAAAATTCGGATTAGTGATGATGGTATGATATTCTCGGAATATTAAGTTGTAGTATCACATTACTTATGAAATTGGAAAATCTTGGAAAAATCATAGTATTGGAGAGACTAATTGGGAAGTGAAGTCCTAGAGTGTTAGGGTTATGAAATGTATAGTAGAATCATACCATTGAGAACCTAATTGAAAGTATTAAGTTAGAATGTGGGAAAGGTAACTTTTGCTATGTGATCCTTATAGTAAGCGACAGTCAAATTCGGGACGAATTTTCTTTAAGGGGGAGTGAGTGTAACGACCCCAACCCTAGGCATTTATTTTTAATATTATATTAGATGCTTTTAATATTTATGCTAGCTTTTTGTGTTCAATCATGTCTTTAAATTCGTAAATTAAGATAAATTGGGTGAGTAGCAAGATTGGAATCTTTTGAGAATTTATTGGATATTAAATAAAGAAATTTGGGGAAATAATAAAAAGGGAAATAAGATAAATAGTGCAAGGAGGTTATTTGAGTAGGATGAATTTTGGGTTAAGGATTTATTTTAAATTAAAAAGGATGAAAGCCATGGGTTTTAAAGTTCTTGAAGGGGGGCATTGGTCTTGCTCCTTCCTAGCATGCCAAGTGGCACCTCCATCCCCTCCGGCCCCTCCCCCCCCATATCCGGCCCCTCCCCCCCATATCCGGCCCCTCCCCCCCTCCTTTACCCTCCTCACATTACCTCCTTCTCCTTCATTCATCCTTCTTCTTCAACCTAGAGAAAATAGAGAGAACCTCCATTGAAGTCCTCTTTGCCCAAGCCTTGAAGTCAAGCATTTCTTCACCAAAAATCAAGTCTAGGAGCACCATTGGAATTGGATCACCTAGAGGAAGTCATCTAGCTAGAAGGATCAACATTTCCTTATAAAATCCAAAAGTGAGTTGTTATGACCTCTTTTCATTTATGTGCTCATGAACTATCCATTGTTGTTCTTGATGTTGTAATGGTTGTTACATGTCTTGGAAGTCTTCTTGGAGTTGAGTAATTAGTTAATGTTATGGAATATTGTTGTTGTTCATAAGAAATGATTAAGAGTGTAAGAAAATGTGTGGAGTTGGATTAAGATGGTAAATCATGAAAAATGGAAGTAAAATGGGTTGGAAATTAAGTGGTAATTGATTTGGGTTAGGTTATCTTGGGGTTTAAATGACTTAGTATAATGTGTATGAAGTTTAGGAAGTCCTTATAAGTTCACAAACAAGGGAAAATCAGTTTGGGACAATTTTGGTTAGGGTTACTAAAGGATTTTATTCTGTTCTGAATTCTGGGTTCAGGGCACGAGTCGTGCCCTGTGGCACGAGTCGTGCCTTGGATGGGGACGAGTCGTGACTAGGGATAAAGGGAAGTCGTGCCTTACTGGGGACGCCAGATTCAGGGGAAGGTCAAGGGGGCACGAGTCGTGCCCTGGGGGACGAGTCGTGCCCTGGCCTGGTTTCAAAGTATCAATTTTAGAGCTGCTCAAACCTAATCAAACTCGAACCAAAATGAAATCTCTTTAACCTAGATTAAAGTAGAATACTTTGGCTACTCAATGACATCTTAAGTGATCAAAATGGAATTGTGGAAGTAGTTTAAATATTGCCCCGAAAATGGTTGATAGGTTTGATTTGTGACTTCACCAAAATAGTTCCAATTTGGGAAATAGAACTTGAACTTTAATTAATGTTATTCAAGGTCGTATAATGACTATGTAAGAGTGGTTTATGATATATAGTAGCCTCACTCCCTATCTTTAGTGAATAGTTGCAATGGTGTAGAAGCCATAGGTTTCACTATTGAACTAATTGGTAATGGGCATGTATCTCCTTGTGGCATTATTATCCCAATTTGTGGAATCATTGAATTTGGTGTATACCTTAATACCCTAAGTATGGATTATTTGGCAAGTTGTTGTGTTGTATCCCGGTGTGGATTAATTGGTACATGATTGTATTGTATCCGGTGTGGATTATGTGGTTATATTGTTACCTTAATTGAGTTCATATGCATTGGTGATATTATGCATTGTGTATTACATGAATTGTTGTACTATGGTTCGGTTTAGCATGAGTATACATTACCATGTTATTATATTGTTATCCCGTTTTGTGGATTATCTCGAGTATCTATTATGTGCTTGAGCGTGTTTATGTTCGGGTGGGTATGATGGATTTCAATCAATTATTGATTTGTTCAATAAGTGATTGAAGGTTCGTCATACCGGTGACCCTTCCCCACTCTGTGGCCACAGGGTGGGGGCTGTGCAAGCTACCGTACCGAGCGATAAGTAGCCTTTACATACCGCTGCGATTAGGAGAAACCGGGGAATGCTTGTATGAAGCCAACGGCTCTGCAGATGGCGATGATAGTATATGATACTCTAAATATAGGGGTCATATATGTATCTGTTTTTCTTATATGGATCTCTGGGTATGAGACCTATAAGCGGTGAATGTGCATGGGGGCAGTTCACCAAAGAGTGGAGTTTTACTCCCACGTTGTACGACTTATTGTTCAGACGGGAAAAGGTAAAATGAGGTAACGTAAGGTGTTTACCGCTTTCATAATGTGTTAAGTGTTGCCATGCTACGTGTTGCATCTTGTATGGCATCTTGCGCATCCATAATAGCTCATTGAGATTTATTCCCACCCCTCTCCCTTCTTGTTTTAGATTCCGAGACAATTGAACCGAACCGGTGAGGTCGGGGTATCATTGTGGACTTTGCTTTTGGGGCTTGACAAGTTAAGTATAGGAGTGGGTTGTTAGGAGTATTTGTTAAGTATTCCTCTTTTATATTTTGTATGGAAAACCCTTTTGTTAAACAGATGTTAATTAAGGTTTCCAATGTATTTGATCAGATATCGGTTTATTAAAGTTATGGTTGGATTTCCTCTAAGTAGAGATATTACTAATTGATTTTAAAATTGTAAGTTTGAAAGGTGGTTTTCTTTTAAAGGCAAATAAATGTTTTAAAAATTGAGATGGTTTTTCTTAGTTTGAGCTCCCTTAGCTCGGGACACGTGTTAGGTCCCGGGTTGGGGTGCTCACAAATATTCCTACATTTTTTTTTAAAATAAATAAGGTTTTATCTACCTCACCTCTCTTAAACCCCATTTGTATGAGGTGCTCAGTTAGCCTACCATACCAAGCCCTAGGGGCTTGTTTTAAGCCATATAGGCTTTCTTAAGCTTATAGACATGATCAGGGCAACGGGGTTCAGTGAAGCCCTTAGGTTGCTCAACATAGGCTTCTTCATTTAGGACACCATTTAAAAAGACACTCTTTACATCCATTTGATGTAGATTAATTTCCAAATAATAGGCAATGGCAAGTAAGAGCCTAATGGATTCTATCCTAGCAACAGGAGCAAATGTTTCTTCAAAATCGATCCCTTCTATTTGGGTGTAGCCTTGGGCTACAAGCCTAGCTTTATTTCTGGTAATTTACCCATTTTCATCAGTTTTATTCTTAAAAATCCACTTAGTTCCTATTACATTTTCTCCTTTAGGTCTAGGAACCAAGGTCCATACATCATTTTTATCAAATTGATTTAGTTCCTCTTGCATGGCAATTATCCAATTATCATCTTTCATATCTTCTACAACATTCTTAGGTTCAATATTAGAGACAAAATAATATGAACTAACCTTGTTTACTTGTGAGTCAACACAGCTTAACCCAGCCAACTCACGGAAGTTAACCCGTGACTTTTCTCTTGTGCTAATTTTCTCATTTACATCACCTACCACTTGGATAATTGGGTGATTCTTTTGAACTCTGCTGGGTATGTCTCTGGTCCTATCCATATTCTCTTCTTCACAGTCAGAACTTTCGGATTCTGAACCAGGTTCTATTTGTCCTGATGTAGGTGGTGATGTGCTCACATCAGTACCTGCATCGTCTTTCTGCAGCCCAGTTTGCTGCTTCTGTTCAGCTTGATTCTGAGAATCCTGCATTGTTTCTATGCAACCTGAGACATCATCTTCAAGAGTTTTTAGATTTAAGTCAGCAGTATCATCAAAGGTAACATTAATTGATTTCATCATAGTTTCAGTTCTGAAATTGTCTATGGCTGAGAACAAGTGAGGCGAAACTCACAAGGTGAGACGAAACTCACAAGTGTTGTCCTTAGTGTTAGCAACACTAACAACAACACACACCAATTCTAGAAAAATACAAATAAATAGAAATAAATCTAATTTGCAGCGGAAGAATTAAAACAATACACAAGAATATAATTTTTATCAAGTTATATAAATATATAACTTGATGGGTGCCAGGAGGGCAAGACCTTTCTATTAATAATATGAATTCAATACAAGGTCGAAGAAGTTCCTTAATGATAAACAATCATTAACATAAGGAACAACATATAAAAGAACTCTCTTTGAAAATGAACACTCAAAACCTCACAAAAATATAAATATCTATATGAAATTCTCGAGTGTCAGACTGAGTGTTGCCAACACTGAATGGCAACACTTGAGAGCAGAATTCTATTTCTTGTGCAGATTTGCGTTTTCTGAATTGGATGATCTTCAATGAAGATCCACTGCACTATTTATAGGCCACAAAGTCTTGGAGCCTACTCAAAATGATCAGCAACAGCCTTGGAGTTTGTTTCCTCCATTTTAGCCAACTCGCCTCAAATGTAGGAGACTTAGTGTAACGACCCTAACCCGAGGCACTAGTTTAGTATAATATTATATGCTTTTAATATTATTGTTAATATATGTGCTCATTTTATATTCTTGATTTTTAATATTAGGATGAAATGATTGGGAAATAAAATAATGTACTAGGGGAAAATATAAAAATGGAAAATAAATAAAGAATGTAAGATGAGGTTAAAATGTGTAGAATAAATAATTAGAATAAAGGGTTAAATTGGGTGTTGGAAAGCCTTAGTTGATTTGGGGATGGGGGGCCATCACCTCCCCCTTTTTTCCCTCATCTTTCTCCCTTTTAGTCAATACACACCATACTCTCCCCATACTCCCCCTTACTTATTAACCTCCTCATCCTTTCTCCTTCATTCTTCTTACTTTCCCTAGCAAAACCTCCATGGAAAACCTCCCCATGAAAGCTTCATCTCCCAAATTATTTCCAAGATGAATCCTTCTCCATTTTCAAATCCGGTTGTACTTTTGTGATTGGTGCATCCAAGGGAGTTGATCAAGCCTAGAAAAGCTCCATTCCATCTTGTATTTGCTAAAGGTGAGTTATTATGACCCTTCCCTTCATTAAATGCTAATGAACTCTTAATGTTGTTCTTGTTAATATGATGGTTGTTTAATGTTTTGGAACTAGTCTTGGAGTTGAGAAATTGGAAATTGACATGGAATGATGTTAGGGTGCATAGAAGTGGATTTAGAGTGTAAGAAATGGGTGGAGTTAGTTTTAGAAGATTTAACTTGAAATGTGTTAGTAAAATGGGTTGAAAATCATGTGGTAAATGATCTAGGTTTATATCATTTTGGGTTTAAATGCTTTAGGATGAAGTGGTGAAATATGTTATTGTTCATGAAAGTGGTAAAGAGTAGAATTAAATGGGTTGGATTAGAATGAAAATCTTTAAAAATGATAGTAAATTGGATGGAAAAACTAATTGGTAATGATCTAAGTTTAGGACATGATACCTTGAATTAAATGGGTTAGCATGAAGTTAATAAAGTTATGAATTCCTTTTAGGTTCACCAATTATAAGGAGATTAGTATAAATCTTGGTTTTTGGGAATCCCTCAACAATATTGCTGCTGCTACCAGTTTCTGGGCCGAGGCACGAGTCGTGCCCCTAGGCACGAGTCGTGCCCATGGCCAATTCGTGACCACGAGTCGTACCTAGGAGGCCAAGTCGTTCTGAGTTACTTGAGGAAGATTGGCACAAGTCGTGCCCTCAGGCACGAGTCGTGCCCAGGAGAGTCACGAGTCGTGACCAAGGTTTTAGGGAGTCGTGCCCTGGCCTGGTTATGTTGCACTAACTTTAGAGTTGTTTAAACTTAATCAAACTGGAACCAAAATGAAATCTCTATAACCTAGATTAAAGTAGAATACTTTGGCTACACAATGACATCTTAAGTGATCAAAATGGAATTGGGGAAGTACTTTAAATAATGCTTGGAAAACGCTAGTTAACCTAGTTTGGTAACTTGATCAATGGGATTCCAACTTGGTAGATTTAACTTGGGCCTTCATAGAGGCTATGTATTATTGTATAATGACCTTGTAGGATGGATTGATGATACTTCCTTGCCTTACTTGAGTTCCTATACATTGTTTATATTATGTATAGTGTATTACTTAAATGTTGCACTATGATATTGGTTGAACATGAGTATATTTTACCATGTGGTTATATTGCTTAAATGTTGCACTATGATATTGGTTGAACATGAGTATATTTTACCATGTGGCTATATTGCTTATCCCATTTGTGGACTATATTTCAAGTAACTATTATGTGCTTGATAATGTGTTAATCAGCTGATATTGGGGGTATAACATAATACGATCAATTATGGAAGTGTGACCTAATGTGATCGGATTATGTTATATCTGTGATCGTCCCCTTACGTGTGGCCACGAGGTTGGGGTATAGCATCTGTATTGAGCCAAAAGCCTTACAGAGTTGCTACTATCTTATATGGTTCCCTGAAAAACGGGTCTTATAAGATGTGAGTATTGCTTAAGCAGCTCACCTAAGATTGGAGTATTATATTACCCAATGTTGTACGACTATTGTTCAGACGGGAAAAGGTAAACCAAGGTAATGGAAGGTGTTTACAGCTTTTCCAATATGTTGTATGCAATCTGATATGTGTTGCATCTTATTTGGCATATTGCTGCATTCATAATAGCTTGCTGAGATTTATTCTCACCCCTCTCCCTTTAATGTTTTTAGATCCTGAGACAGGCGGACCGGCCAAGTGAGGACGGAAAGGAGTTCGGATGTGGTATTTTGGGTTTGTCGGGGTACGTATAGGTTGGTGTAGAAAATGTATTTTGGTATAATTCCTTTGTGGAGTTTGTGTGTATAACACTTAGTTTCTACATTATAACTAAAGTCTTTTGTAATTAAAGCAGGTTGTTACTTTTAAAAGTTACTCAATTCTTCCTCCCATGTAGAGAGGAATGAAGTTATTTGGAAATGGTTTTGTTCAGTATGTTTAAGTGGTAAGTTAAAGCAAAGTTTTAAAAGTTTAGGAAATTTGGGTTGATTTGAGGACGCTCCAGCTCGGGACATGTGTAGGTTCCGGGTCGGGGTCCTCACAGTTGGTATCAGAGCTCGGTTAGAGTTCTCGGGTAGAGTCTAGCTGAGTGAGAGTGTGCGATAACTGACGTCGAGTGTTTGATGCAGGAGTTTGTTCAATGACAGAAAATAATAATGACCAACCAAAGGATCAAGGAAATGTGAGAGATAGATTCCTCCACAATCATTTGAGGTATATTACCTGTCTCCGGAGTTAGGGGTCATACTTTTATAAATCCTCGTTCATTTCGTTCTCATGTGGCATTACATTTCGTTTTTATTTGCATAAATGGCCCGAGAGTTGCCTTATGTACTGGAGGTTCTACTCTGATGGGAGAGTACCTCGAATCATCCTTGATTATCATGGTAGTTGTGATTAAGTGGGCATGGATTGCCGGTGGATATGGTAGGTATACCAATTCGTGAATTATTGTTATATTGACTTGAATTGATTGAGTAGTTGTTATATTTGGGGAGGACTGTCGCAAGAAGCGAGTCTCCTTATCTATGTTTGATTTGCCTCCGTGTGTGGTTGAGGCAGATAAGTCATTATTTGCTATTATGTCATATATGCGTAAATATCGAAAGTATGGCCTAAAGAATGTGAAGGTTATTTGGGTTATGTGTTATATTTGAGTAAAAGACCCTTGAATTATCTCATGTACCGGTGGTAAATAAATTGGTGAACTCTTAGTTGAGGTTAGTTATACGGCCTAATTAAGAGTGGTTTATGGTTGTATAACTTGCGTGAGTATTTATACATTGGTGTCTCGTGGTGGAGACTAGATATATGAGACTAGTATTGAAAGTGATAGTCTAAGTGAGATTATATAGTTTATAAGATATCGCGAGTATGAGTTCTTATAGAACTGACATATATATATTGCCTTATGTGCTATAAGTATATTCTCTAATGAGGGATTGATTGTATTCTTGCTACTAATTTGAATAGGAAATCAGATATTCTTGTAGGTGATATCACCCTATAAGTTGACTAAGTGGTGTTTTCCATGTGAGTTTCAAAATGGGTTCCCATCAGGTATCATGCCAGGATATTGAGGCTTTGAGTTGATATAAGGTACTATTTTAGTATTCGGATCCCTAGATAGAGGACACTAATTGGGATGATGGAATTGATGATTCAACTTGGGAAATTATTCGATAAAGAAGATGATAAGCTCAGCGAATTTCCGTAAGAATAAATTGTTACTATATTTAGGAAAGATGATACTTGGTGGTTATTTATTGATTATAGAGATCTCAAATTGGTAACTGTGAAGAATAAAGTATTCGTTATCACCTGTTAATGATTTATATGACTGATTTTAGAAACTAGTAGAATACTCAATGGTTATTAGTTGAATTTTCGGGGTGTTACAATTACAGTGAATAATTGTTTTAAGGATATACTTAAGACAACATTTGTATCTAGTGTGAACTTTATGATTGTGGTTGTGTATTGGTTATGGAGAAGTAAATAGGGTAAATGTGAAGAAGTATAATAGATATAGTTATTGGTGACTTAAAGGATCAACTTCAGGAATTGGTAATATATGTATATGGTTTGTTTTGAGAAATGAGTATCATTAGTTGAGAAAATAAAATGAGGATGAATCTTATTGGAAGACAGGATACTTTAGGATGATTACACCCTATAGGTCGACTTAGTTGCGTGACTCATATGAGGGATTGGTGTGATGCCTGGGAGGTATTGGCGTTATGCGAATTTGGAGTTTGTTGATGGTTATCGAGAGGTAAGTTAGTTTACACTGTTAATGTTTAATCGCAATTTGGGGATGATTGATCTATGTGAGTTCCAATTATATTTTCTTATTAGGAGATCATGGTAATTGATCGAAAACTTGAGGTATGCAATACGTTGTTACTAAGTACAATACCAATATCAAAAGTAGTGAATGGATGGCCCAAATTAAATAAAAGTGAAATATTCAACTTGAGGAATTATTGAATTGAGGATGATTTACCAAGTTTAGTATCTTAATGAATGTTTTAGTGTTACTTGTCGGAGATAGTAATAGTATTGCGAGATTGTGTTTTCTTATAGAGAAATTAACTAAGTATAAATATTATGAGTGGTGGCTACACTATAAATAGAGGTCAAACAAGAATATTGTGTTAGAATTGTTTTAAATGTGCTTTAAGACCTTGGATTGTATATTGAACTTCGGTATGAGCATTTGTGCCCTTCGGGGATAGTTTGATTTATTAAGGTCAGTGAACTGTTTTTGTGCACATTAAAATCTGTGAGTAATTTGATCATCTACCGCTGATATGGGACGGTTGTAGATAATTAGATCACTCGAGTTAGTTTTGTTTAGCTTATCAATCTTTTGAAATTTCTTAAAATTGTGAGTGGTTTAGTTAATTAAAATTGGTATGGGACGGTTTTAAATAAATAAACCATTCGAGTCTCATTGGAGCTCTTTTTTTTATCTATCCCTTGGAATTCTGAAAAATGTTGTAAATTTTAGAAAGACTTGGTATTCTAAAGATATACTTGTACAGAAGCAAGTAGAAAGGCAACCTAGTTCCCCTATAATGATTAATTGTATTAAAGTTTTGATTCGAGAAATGATTTGATAAATTGTGGGGTTATTAATGTGACGGTCGCAGTAGACTTGGTTTTTGTATTGGAGTGGGATCGGCTCCGTTGTGGGCGGCCAACCATTTGATTCGGATGTTGACCTGTCTCTGGACCTGAACATAAGTGGAACATTGAATCGTGATATATAGTCGACCAGTATTCCGTTTATGGAATCAGGGTCTTATTTGCATGTCCATATTTATTATTCCATGGGCAGTTGTTTAATGTTTATATTATGAGAATTGCGGACGGTATAATTGAAATAACTCGTTTTAAGTGAGTCAAGACATAAGGCGGTTTGGTCACAAATGTGAAAATAGAATATTGACGTTAGAAGATTTATTAAAATATTTAGAGTTCTAGATTGAACTTGAGAGTATTATAAAGATGGATTTTGTGATGGGGTTACCTTGAAAGTAAAAAGGAGTATGTTGTGTTATTTATAGAAAGTTGATTGTATTTTCTACTCATTATATAGGTATATAGTGATGAGATTCTTTGGTCAAGTCCTCATACATGTTAGGAGATAGTTTGATTGTATAAACCCCATAGTATTAAATGGATTGGATAGACATCAACTTGGGAAGGTCCTTTTGGAATGTAGGAATGCTAGTAAGTTTAACCTTGTGAAAATTTGAGGAACCATTACTTATTTTTGAGGGTATGCTACGGACATGTACAATGGATTTTAGTAGTCGATAGGACGTATGGTTATCAATGGTTGGGTGCGTATAATAACAGTTATCATCCTAGCATTGAGATAAAACCGTATAAGGCGTTGTTCGGGAAGAAAATATCGATCTCCAATTTGTTGGGGTGAGATTGGAGAAGCAAGGCCTAAGGTAAATTGGCGACAAAGTTTGTTAATCCATTTGAAGTTTTAGAAAGGGTTGGTGATTTGACTTATAGACTGGCTTGGAGCAGCTTATAGAGTATTTGAAGTTTTAAAGGTAATATCGTAATGTATTTGGAGACATAAGTTGTAATACTTTTATTTATTTGTATTTTTATTAAGGTCGTGAAAATTCGGGCTAGTGATATCTGTTTGGTATTCTTGGAACATTAGGTTGTAATACCGTATTGTTAATGGAATTAGAAATCTGGGAGAGGAATCACAACATTGAAGAGACTATTTGGGAATTGGAGTCTGAGTTATACATAAGTAACCGAGGCGGGTTGAACATTTAGATAAGTACCAGTCAAATTCGGAACGAATTTTATTTTAAGGAGGAGTGAGTGTAACGACCCTAACTCGAGGCACTAGTTTAGTATAATATTATATGCTTTTAATATTATTGTTAATATATGTGCTCATTTTATATTCTTGATTTTTAATATTAGGATGAAATGATTGGGAAATAAAATAATGTACTAGGGGGAAAATATAAAAATGGAAAATAAATAAAGAATGTAAGATGAGGTTAAAATGTGTAGAATAAATAATTAGAATAAAGGGTTAAATTGGGTGTTGGAAAGCCTTAGTTGATTTGGGGATGGGGGGCCATCACCTCCCCCTTTTTTCCCTCATCTTTCTCCCATTTAGTCAATACACACCATACTCTCCCCATACTCCCCCTTACTTATTAACCTCCTCATCCTTTCTCCTTCATTCTTCTTACTTTCCCTAGAAAAACCTCCATGGAAAACCTCCCCATGAAAGCTTCATCTCCCAAATTATTTCCAAGATGAATCCTTCTCCATTTTCAAATCCGGTTGTACTTTTGTGATTGGTGCATCCAAGGGAGTTGATCAAGCCTAGAAAAGCTCCATTCCATCTTGTATTTGCTAAAGGTGAGTTATTATGACCCTTCCCTTCATTAAATGCTCATGAACTCTTAATGTTGTTCTTGTTAATATGATGGTTGTTTAATGCTTTGGAACTAGTCTTGGAGTTGAGAAATTGGAAATTGACATGGAATGATGTTAGGGTGCATAGAAGTGGATTTAGAGTGTAAGAAATGGGTGGAGTTAGTTTTAGAAGATTTAACTTGAAATGTGTTAGTAAAATGGGTTGAAAATCATGTGGTAAATGATCTAGGTTTATATCATTTTGGGTTTAAATGCTTTAGGATGAAGTGGTGAAATATGTTATTGTTCATGAAAGTGGTAAAGAGTAGAATTAAATGGGTTGGATTAGAATGAAAATCTTTAAAAATGATAGTAAATTGGATGGAAAAACTAATTGGTATTGATCTAAGTTTAGGACATGATACCTTGAATTAAATGGGTTAGCATGAAGTTAATAAAGTTATGAATTCCTTTTAGGTTCACCAATTATAAGGAGATTAGTATAAATCTTGGTTTTTGGGAATCCCTCAACAATATTGCTGCTGCTACCAGTTTCTGGGCCGAGGCACGAGTCGTGCCCCTAGGCACGAGTCGTGCCCATGGCCAATTCGTGACCACGAGTCGTACCTAGGAGGCCAAGTCGTTCTGAGTTACTTGAGGAAGATTGGCACGAGTCGTGCCCTCAGGCACGAGTCGTGCCCAGGAGAGTCACGAGTCGTGACCAAGGTTTTAGGGAGTCGTGCCCTGGCCTGTTATGTTGCACCAACTTTAGAGCTGTTTAAACTTAATCAAACTGGAACCAAAATGAAATCTCTATAACCTAGATTAAAGTAGAATACTTTGGCTACACAATGACATCTTAAGTGATCAAAATGGAATTGGGGAAGTACTTTAAATAATGCTTGGAAAACGCTAGTTAACCTAGTTTGGTAACTTGATCAATGGGATTCCAACTTGGTAGATTTAACTTGGGCCTTCATAGAGGCTATGTATTATTGTATAATGACCTTGTAGGATGGATTGATGATACTTCCTTGCCTTACTTGAGTTCCTATACATTGTTTATATTATGTATAGTGTATTACTTAAATGTTGCACTATGATATTGGTTGAACATGAGTATATTTTACCATGTGGTTATATTGCTTAAATGTTGCACTATGATATTGGTTGAACATGAGTATATTTTACCATGTGGCTATATTGCTTATCCCGTTTGTGGACTATATTTCAAGTAACTATTATGTGCTTGATAATGTGTTAATCAGCTGATATTGGGGGTATAACATAATACGATCAATTATGGAAGTGTGACCTAATGTGATCGGATTATGTTATATCTGTGACCGTCCCCTTCTGTGGCCACAGGTTGGGGTATAGCATCTGTATTGAGCCAAAAGCCTTACAGAGTTGCTACTATCTTATATGGTTCCCTGAAAAACGGGTCTTATAAGATGTGAGTATTGCTTAAGCAGCTCACCTAAGATTGGAGTATTATATTACCCAATGTTGTACGACTATTGTTCAAACGGGAAAAGGTAAACCAAGGTAATGGAAGGTGTTTACAATTTTTCTAATATGTTGTATGCAATCTGATATGTGTTGCATCTTATTTGGCATATTGCTGCATTCATAATAGCTTGCTGAGATTTATTCTCACCCCTCTCCCTTTAATGCTTTTAGATCCTGAGACAGGCAGACCAGCCAAGTGAGGACGGAAAGGAGTTCGGATGTGGTATTTTGGGTTTGTCGGGATACGTATAGGTTGGTGTAGAAAATGTATTTTGGTATAATTCCTTTGTGGAGTTTGTGTATATAACACTTAGTTTCTACATTATA
The DNA here is from genome assembly GCA_022495995.1 of Adenophora triphylla var. japonica. NCBI lineage: Eukaryota > Viridiplantae > Streptophyta > Magnoliopsida > Asterales > Campanulaceae > Adenophora > Adenophora triphylla. The sequence goes on along the minus strand of JAFEMH010006890.1, from coordinate 7,530 downwards.
ACTAAAGTCTTTTGTAATTAAAGCAGGTTGTTACTTTTAAAAGTTACTCAATTCTTCCTCCCATGTAGAGAGGAATGAAGTTATTTGGAAATGGTTTTGTTCAGTATGTTTAAGTGGTAAGTTAAAGCAAAGTTTTAAAAGTTTAGGAAATTTGGGTTGATTTGAGGACGCTCCAGCTCGGGACACGTGTAGGTTCCGGGTCGGGGTCCTCACACTTAGTCTTCTCTTGCTTCTCTTGCTTGTACTCCTCAGCTATGGATGCCTTGTACTCTGACTTGTTCTCCCCCTGAATAGCTGAATAATATCTCTTTTTGTTTGGTCATTAATTAAACAAATAAACACATATTTATTTGTTAATTTTCTCCTCTTCTTCGTGAATCACGCCTGGGCAGTTTCTGTTGATCTTTTCAAGCTCATTTTAAGCAGACTAACTACTGTTATTTAAACATAAATTTCCACATTTTTATTTGTGAAAAATACAGTAACTATTCCAGTGTTGCCAATTCCAAATGGCAACACTTGTGACAACACCAGTGGCAACACTGGTTTGCAACACTTGGGACAACATTCATGGCAATACATGATCTTAACATTAACAATCTCCCCCTTAGTTACTGATTTCTTCACAAAATACCAATGTGATGATCTTTATAAAACTGTTAGTCACACTTAACATAACATGAAAATGCCATGTGATAAATAGTGGCAACATCAACCTTCAGACAATGTTTGAAAATATTTTTCATCAAAGTATCACACTCACACGAGTGGCAACATCAATCTTCAGGCAAATGAAGTCACATAATTTCAAATTATCTCCCCCTTAATACGAAATTAATAACTAACCAAAATAATTATTAAAATTTTAAAACAACCATCCAACCATTTAGCAAAAACCATCCACCAAAGTTTGAAGAAAATTCCAGCCGAAACAAAGAAAAAAAAACAGAAATTAAAATTGTTTAAGAATAACAAACCAAATAAAAACAAATAACATTGTTTTTGTTACCAAATCACCAAAACAAGCACCATTCGAACCAACCATCAACCTTCTGCATTTTCAGCTCCTTCACCTCCCTCAGCTGTACCACTTGGTCCAGCTCCAGCTCCATCCGCTCCATCATCACGCCTTGGCCTTGATTGATCTCCCCCTATTTTGGAAGAAATCATATCCACCATTTTCATCATATCAGTACGCATGTCCAGCCATCCCTGTATCACCGAGTCTATATGCTTCACCTGACTATTGAAAAATTTAAGAACCATGGAAGCATCTATCATCACAGGTGCAGTGTTGCCTGAAGTGTTGCCAATTTCAGGGGCGACACTTGGGGAGACACTTGAAGCAGGGGCAGCCAAAGGAGGAGCATCTGTAACCAAAACCCATGGCAAATCTCTGTGCCTATCACCTTCTGTAAAGTGTTTGCTAATTTTGTAATAGACAGGCTTCTCAGAGATATTATCAGCATTCCAAGGCTTGAGGTTTTGGTACAAGAGAACATTAAAAATAAGAGAAGGAAAAATGAAGGAGGAGGTTTTTCTTTTCTTGGCCCATGCAGCTAGGTGAACAAACACTAATCTCCCAAAGTTGACTCTTTGTTTCTTGCCTAGTTTGTATAACAAAGAAGCTTGCTCGAATGTCACCGTGTTTTCATTGGCCGTAGGTAGCCAATTTGTTATACATATTTTGTGAAGCACACTAAACAAAGAAGTAAGATGGGTAGATTTAAAGTGTTCGGTCCAAACAGTGATTCTCCCTCCAGTCAAAAAGGTGGCTAAGGTATTCGGTTCAACCTCCAAACTCTCATCTTCAATATTAGGGAGGCCGAATGCTTTGTTGATGATCAAGGGATTAAAATCATAAATATTGCCCCTAACAAAGATCTTTCCATAATGAGGGGTATTCCTATCATCAATATCCTCCCTAAGATGAGCATAAAAATTCCTAACCACACTTTCAATATACGATGACACTTTAGTCACCGTAGGCAAAAACATCCTGTCCTCCAAAAATTGGTACACTCCTAACTCCTTGAACTGAGTCACAAACATGTTTCTTTCATTCAGAATCTTTTTCTCAGAATCTTGAACCCACTTATCTAAGTTGGATTCACTATAAAATTCCTCGGAAAGAAATGGACGTTCATAATACCTAAAAGACTCATAATCTGATTTGGAATCTTGAGAGGGAGTAGGGGTGTTTACCTGAGGCCAGGAAATGGGAGAATATGAGGGTGAACTTGACTGGGCTTTGGACTTGGCAGCAGGTGTTGCTTCAGGTGTTGCCATTGGATTGGCAACACTTGGGGCGACACTGGAAGAAATTTTCTGTTTCTTGACAATCTGGGACTGAGCTTCAGCTAGTGTTTCTTCATCATCCATCCATGCTTCCTCATCCTCATCAGAATATGATGAGGGCTCCTTGGTCTCTTTAAAGGTTGGGTCTGAATTGTCCTCGGACGAAATGTTGAGCGAAGAACTTGAGCTATCCTCTACATTGACAGGATCATCAGCCGTGTTGGAAGGTATTTTGGACCTGAACAATGTCTTGATCCTTTCTGACTGACGACGAACATCACCCCGAAATGATGAAGAGGCATCAACCGCCTTTCGTTTCTTGGTTTTCTTTTGTGGGGCGAAGGTGAGTTCAACGGAGGGGGTAGCTTCAGGAAGGCTTATAGGGATGGGAATGTGAGGAGGATTGTACACAATAATGTCCAAAGATGGTGAGGTTGAGGGTGTGGCCGAATGTGTCGCAGGGGATATTTTCATGGGCTCGGCGACATTTAAGGCGACACTCGAAGGAGCTAAAGGTGAAATTTCCATGGGGGAAGAAATTTGGAAAGTATTTTTGGGACTTGCCATTGAAATCGAAGGAAGAAGACGAGGAAGAAGGGGGAACAGGGGAAGGGTTTTCCGCCTAGAGAGAGAAGAAAGAAGAGAGAGAGAGAGAGAGAGAGAGAGAGGGTTTAGTGAGGAGGAGGGTTTTAATGAGTAATAGGGAAGGATTAAATTGATTTGACAAGTTCAAATCAATTTAAAATCCTTTTATCTCTTAACAAACCCAACAAACTATGCCACTGTTATCCGCCATTTTAATTTTTTTTTTCATTTTTCAAAAATATAATAACTAAAAATAATTTTAAAAATATCCATAAAATTGTGTTTTTCAAAATTCAAATAATGAATTTTAAAAAATAGATATTTATAAATTACAATTAGTTAGACAAAAATAAATATTTTTGCTAAAAACCTTTTAAATTTCACAAACTCTAAATATAAGAAAATAGACTTTTGGAAATTTAAAATTTAATTAACAAAAACAAAAACAAGAAATAAAAAAAATAATGTAGCATCTACTAATGTGTTACTAGCAATGTTGCGTGACACACAAGGCAACATTTTTAAATAAAATCCCCTTGATATTTTTTCAACATCTATAACTTATCATTCCTTAGGCAATTTTTAAGCAAGCTTTACACATTCTTTATTTACAAGGAAGCATCGTAGTAGCGAGCTCCGTGCCCCGAGTTTTTTATAAACGTGTAAAGCTATATGTAGTAAGTTTTATACCTTTCAAGTAGGGTACACTGTAGTAGCGAGCTCCATGTCCCTAATACTTAGTATAAAACAACTACATTATACTCCCTTTGGGAATATTTAACAAGCTTTGCCTTTTTCAATATCAACATAATATAAGTGACTTTGTCACTTTAAGCACAAAGGGGTATTTTATAAAAAATGTTAACCTTAAGTATATACACATACTAGAACAAAAAGGTCAGTAAATGCCCCTCATTTGGGATTAGACTAAATATATATATATATATATATATATATATATATATATATATATATATAAAATATACAACAAATACAGAGTTGCCGCTGTTGGCAACACTGACGGCAATACTTGAAACAACAGATTTATAGAAAGCATAAACCAAGAGATTTTTTCAAACTTGAAAATCTCTCATGGTCTAGGGCTTTGGTCAAAATATCAGCAAGTTGATGTTTAGTATCTATATGCTCTATTTGGATCAAGTCCTTTTCTACTAAATCTCTCAAAAAGTGATGGCGGATATCAATGTGTTTAGTGCGTGAGTGTTGTACAAGGTTTTTGGAAATGTTTATAGCACTCAAATTGTCACAATACATGGTCAAGATATTACTATCAAGACCATAGTCGTCAAGCATATGTTTCAACCATATTAATTGTAAACAACAACTCCCTAGCCGCTACATACTCGATTCAAAGAATGAGAGAGAGACACAATTTTGCTTGCGATCGTACTCATGACACAAGATTATTACCCAAGAAAACAACCCCCACTAGTGCTCTTTCTATCATCTATATCCCCTGCCCAATCAGAGTCACTAAAACCAACCAAGTTGGTATTAGTGTCTTTGGTGAACCGCATTCCCAATTCACTTGTCCTGCATACACATACTTAATGATTTTCTTGACAAAGCATTTAGGTGAGAAATTTTAGGAGCAGATCGATATCTAGCACATACACCTACGCCGAACATAATATCGGGACGACCGGCAAGAAGATAAAGAAGACTACCTATCATGGATCTATACGTAGTTGGGTCAACATCCTCCCCGCCCGATCTTTGGTTACCTTAAGAGATGATCCCATAGGTATTTTTGAGCTCTTTGCACTCTCCAATCCAAATCTTTTCACCGTACTCTTAGCATACTTGCTCGAGAGATAAAGATTCCATCATCCGATCGTTTCACCCGCAATCCTAGAAAATAATTAAGTTCTCCTATCATGCTCATCTCGAAAGTTGATGTCATAGCTTCCACAAAATTTTGTAAACACGTTTTAGATGTGGAGCCATAAACTATGTCATCAACATAGATCTGAGCAATGACAAGCTCTTTATTTTCCCTAAGAATAAATAATGTCCTATCGGCTTCTCCTCTAACAAATCCATATTCAAGAAGGAAACTTGTTAGACGCCCATACCATGCACGAGGAGCTTGTTTCAAGCCATATAAGGCTTTATCAAGTCTGTATACATGGTCTGGGTGGAATGGGTCTTCAAACCCTTTAGGTTGCTCAACATAGATCTCTTTATCTAAGTACCCATTCAAGAAAGCCGCTTTGACATCCATTTGGTGCAATGTGATTTTGAGGTAGCAGGCTATAGCAAGAAGAAGTCTTATTGACTCAATTCTAGCCACAGGTGCAAAGGTCTCATCAAAGTCGATTCCTTCCACTTGTGTATAGCCTTGAGTCACAAGACGAGCTTTATTACGAACAATATTACCTAATTCATCAGATTTATTTTTTTTAAATCCATTTAGTTCCAATAATGTTTGTATTTAAAAGACGTGGAACTAAACACCAAACCTCGTTACAGGTAAATTGTTCAAGCTCTTCTTGCATAGCTTGAATCCATAAATTATCATTTAAAGCCTCAATCACATTTTTTGGTTCAAGAGAGGAAACGAAACAGGAGTGTTTTACCTTAGAGTATTTGGAGGACATACACACATACCTAACCATATCACTGTAGTCAATCTGGCTCCTTATTTCTTGTTCGAACCCCTTCATTAACATCACCAATTACTTGAGTAATGGGATGATAATTTCTAATACGAGCCGGGGATCTCTCCCGCCTTGATGGTACACCAATCCATCTTCTTCTTCCGAGTCATCAAGCTCTCTAATTTCCAGCCATCGTTTCATTCTCCCGTGTTGCCTCGTGTGTTGCCATTTCAGGGCAACACTGGGCAACACTTGAATCTGTGGCCGTACCGGCCGAATCCGCTCGTTCCAGCCCTCCGTTCGACTTCTTCCAAAGAAGGTCGAGGTATATCATCACTTGGTTCTCCTGTAGCACTCAAGTAATCGTTAAATTCGATATTTACCGATTCTTGAATCACTTTTAACCTCAAATTATAGACTCGATAAGCATGACTGTTTTGAGAGTAGCCAATAAAGATGGCTTTGTCACTCTTGGAATCTAGTTTTCCTAAATATTCTTGATCGTTTAAAATGTAGCACAAACACCCAAACACGTGAAAATAGTGAACCGTAGGTTTCTTTCCATTTAAAATCTCATAGGGTGTCATAGTAGTACCGGGTTATAAGAAAACTCTATTCGTAGTGTGACAGGCTGTGTTTAATGCTTCGGCCCAAAACCTTTGGAAATATTTCTAGTAATTAGCATAACACGAGCCATCTCCATTAATGTCCTATTTTTCCTTTCAGGAATACCATTTTGTTCTGGTGTTTTAGGTGCTGAAAATTCATGGTGTATCCCCTTTTTACTACAAAATGTAGAGAAGGAGAGATTTTCAAATTCTCTACCATGATCTGACCTTATTCGAAAAATAGGAGAACAAAACATGTTTTTGATTTTAGAGACTAAGTGAGTAAATTTATCAAAAGTTTCAGATTTTTCTCTTAAAAAATAGACCCATGTATACCTAGAAAAATCATCAACTATCACATAAACATACTTCTTACCTCCAAAGCTTTCTACCCCAATAGGACCTATCAAGTACATATGTAAAAGCGGAAAACAATATGTTGTTCCTGAGTGTTGCTCATTGTGTTGTCCAACACAGTGAGCAACACGAGTTTGCTTACCCTTTGACGATAGCCACCACACATCACGGTGTCTTTGAGGTTTAGTTTAGGAACACCTTTGACGGCATTGTGTTTGATAATCTTCTCAAGATTCCTATAATGAGAATGACCTAACTTTTGATGCCATAACCTTATATCATCAAGTTTTGTCAAATTGCACACTGATTTATTACCAACCAGGTAGCAATTATCACTTGATCTTATTCCAGTCATGACACAAAAGTTAGTATTATCAAACACTTCACAGGTATTTTTATTGAATTTTACCTCCAAATTGTCATCACATAATTGGCTAATGCTAATTAAATTAGCAAGTAAACCATCTACGTGCAAGACATTTTTCAAAGGAGGAAAACCACCAATATCCAGTGTTCCTTTTCCAACTATTTCACTCTTGCCTCCACCCCCATAAGTCACTGAGCCTCCTTGAATAGATTGGTACTCCGTTAGGAAGGATTTTGTACCCGTCATATGACGTGAACAAACACTATCAAAGTACCAAGTTCCTGCAATGTTAGTCCTTAAAGCCGCGTAGTAAACAACATAGCATTTCGGTTTTTCTTTGGGTAACCAAGCCCTTTTTGAAAATCTGGATTGCTCACCATAAGCTGTTGCCGTGAGTGTTGCCACGAGAAATTGGCGACACTTGAGGCAACACTTGAAGACTGGACATTTTCTTTTGAAGAAAAAAGCAATAAGATTTTATATGTCCAGTTTGCTGACTGTATCCACATTCAATTAGATTGATCAGAAGTATGCACTGGGAGTACTACCCTTTTTCTTTACACGCTTTTTTACAAAAACAATTTTTAGTTTCTACATCAAACAAGGAAGAGGTAATACTTTCACAAGTGATTCTTGGAGAACCAAACCGGCTTTCAGAGGCTTACTCAAATTGAGTATTTCATCCAATTTGGAT
>JAFEMH010006889.1:0-109468 GCA_022495995.1 Adenophora triphylla var. japonica | reverse complement strand
ATCGACTCGTGGGGTGGTGAAGGAAGGGCGGTCCGGTGGTGGCTTGATGTAACGGTCTGGGGATCACGGTGGCTCTTTCTGATGACAAAGATTGGACACGGACTATTGGTTCCGAAGCCAATCTTTGTGGCTATTCATGTCTTAGGTTTGGGTTTTTCCGGAGAGATGATTCGGCTTGCTACCATAAAGTGTGTGTGTGAGAGAGAGAGAGAGAGAGAGAGAGAGAGAGATATGAGGTGTTGATGATGATGAGGGGAATGGGGATTAGAATTTAAGGTGGATGTTTAAAAGGGAGATGGAATATTGAAAGGGACGTTGAAGAGAACGTGAAATATGTGTTATAAAAAAATGGGAGTGATGTAAGGTGTTTATAAAGTAAACAATAAGGCCGACATTAATACAAAAACATGCATGTCTTTTTAGATTATCTCCTTCCATATTAAAATTGAGTTGGTCTGGCAAAAAACGCGTTTCTCCAATATTGTATGAAGAAATGAGTTTTTTAATATTCAGAAACCTTCAAAATGAATATTCAGAAATCTTCAAAATGAATATTCAGAAACTATTAAATGAATATCCAAAACTACCAAATTGGATATCCAGAAATACACAATTGATCATGTCCAGAAACTATAAAATGAGTATCCAGAAACCTTCAAAATGAATATCCAGAACTACCAAATTGAATATCCAGAAACACACAATTGACCATGTCCAGAAACAATAAAATGTATATCCAGAAAGTACCAAATTGAATATCCAGAAACTTTAAACTGGCAATCCAGAAATGTGTTAGGTGCATATCCAGAAGTATGTGAATGTATATCCAGAAATGTGTTAGGTGCATATCCAGAAATTGCTTATTGGCTTTGGCCTTGACCTTGATTTTCTGGATATTCATTTTGAAGGTTTCTGAATATTCATTTTGAAGGTTTCTGGATATTAAAAAACCCGTTTCTCCATACAGTAAGGAGAAAGTTTCTCCTTAGATTTTACGATTAAAATTACTACCACAACTTTTTCTTTTTCTTATTGCTACTCGTAGTTTTTTTTTTTAATTCGAGTATTTTAGGATGGGGCGAAGTCAGGAAATTTAATAATGAGATTGAAATTGATTTAGGGATAAATATTATAGTTTAGGTATCCAAATTTGACATAAAAAAGATCAAAATAATAAATTAATGCAAATTTTACATAAAATCAAAGGAAGTCAAAATATAAAAATTTATTATTTTTAATAGCAAAAAATATTTAAAAACAAAAATTAAAGATGCTAAAATGTGTACGTATTACCAAAATTGAAAGGGGGTAAATGACCCCTTACCATAACCATAAGCGTGACTTTGCTAATGATTTTAGTTACGTGAGTTTGTCGAGATGTTTCAATTGGTTATCGAATTTGCATTTATTAAAAAGTTGGTTATAGAGTTTGTCTTTTTGTTGTAATCAGTGTAATTTTGTATAAAATGTTAAAAATCTAACTAATAGTTTAATATGTCTTTGCTTACTTGAGTTAATTAATGGATATTTTGGATATTTTCCATGTAATGAGACTTACACCCACCACTCCATCACAAGTAGTGGTTATGCAGGAAAATCTTGGCCTGCTATAATCCAAGTAGTTCAGCAAAGTAATTAATGGGCTGATTTTATGGAGAGGATGTGAGAAGTTTATGTTTTTATTTTTTTCTTATTTATATTTTCCTTTATCAAAAATACTTAATTGTTTTGTTATTTTTATTTTATTGTGCATTTATTTAATGAAATTGCATATAATTTTATATGAAATGATTATGCTGTGAATCACATTCTAGCAACCTCTAAAACATTGACCTGGGAGACAAATCTTCATCTCCCTCTTCATCCATGTCGTCTTTCACCCTCAGCTTCCCGCCTCCGCCGCCACCACCACCACCACCCCAGCTTCCTCCATGCTTCTCCCCATCTTCTTTGTCCCTAACATGCCCCTCCTCCCAAATTTGAGAGAGAGAGAGAGAGAGAGAGAGAGAGAGAGAGAGAGAGAGAGAGAGAGAGAGAGAGAGAGAGAGAGAGTCTGGTTGTGAAGCTAAAAGGCTTCATGGAGATAAGCCCACGTCGTCACTCCCTCCTCCCATATTTGATTTCAAAAATCGATCTGAAATGTTGATGTTTGATTTGGATGGCCGCCACCATCTCGCGCTTCGTGTGTGTGCGCATTCGTGCGCGAGTTTGATTTCTATATGTATAAGATTGATTTTTGTGTGAGTTTGATATTCGCGGTGATTTGATGATGTTAGAGATATTATCCCACATCGGGAATTAATAAACCTTGCCTATAATATATAAAGATCTGGGCTACTTCCCCTTAAAACCAATTGGGTGATAAGGGGAGTGGCCGAGATCTTATATATTATAGCCCTCCAGCGTGTAGCGGGCTTTGCAGAAAGCTTACAACGCTGACTTATCAATCGGGTGGCGCGGAGTAATAGGGCTCGTGGGGCCGCTTGGGCTTGCACGTGTAAAGGAATCTCGCCCTTTCGATAGCCATCTTAAAGTTCGAGGTTCCACCTTAAAACCAATTGGTTTTGGGTGGAACCTCGTACTTTATCATGGTATCGTAGCCGGTCCATTACACGTGCAGCCCAACGCGCCCACGACGAACCCTCCGCGCCACCCACCATCCGGCCCACGTTGTAAGCCTCGGGCAAAGCCCGCTTACACGCTGAGGGGGCGTGTAAGAGAACATTATCCCACATCGGGAATAAACAAGACTTGTCTCTAACATATAAGGATCTGGGCTACTCCCCTTAACACCAATCGGGTTTTAAGGTGGAACCTCACTTTATCACGGTATCGTAGCCGGTCCATTACACGTGTAATCCAACGGCCCACGATAAACCCTCCGCGCCACCCACCATCCAGCCCACGTTGTAAGCCTTTGGCAAAGCCCCGCCACACGTGAGGGCGCGTAAGAGAACATTATCCCACATCGGGAATAAACAAGACTCTGTCTCTAACATATAAGGATCCCGGGCTACTCCCCTTAACACCAATTGGTTTTAAGGTGGAACCTCGTACTTTAAGATGGTATCGAGCAGTTCTTTACACGTGCGAGCCAAACGCCCACGATGTTACTCCGCGCCACCCGATTGATAAGTCCACGTTGTAAGCTTTGGGCAAAGCCTCGGCTACACGTGAGGGGGCGTGTTAGAGATATTATCCCACATTGGGGAATTAATAAACCTTGCCTATAATATATAAAGATCCCGGGCTACTCCCTTATCACCAATTGGTTTTAAGGTGGAACCTCGCACTTTATCATGGTATCGAGCGTTCCCTTTACACGTGCAAGCCCAACGCGCCCACGATGTTACTCCGCGCCACCCGATTGATAAGTCCACGTTGTAAGCTTTGGCAAAGCCCGCTTACACGCGAGAGGGGCTATAATATATAAAGATCCCGGGCCACTCTCCTTATCACCAATTGGTTTTAAGGTGCGAACCTCAGACTTTAAGCAGATTTAAGCTTAGATTCTGGAATGTTGATTTAATGTCGCCAATTGGGATACATCGATTTTGATTTTAATATATTTAGCCCTCTTCATTTTTTAATTTGAAGTAACGGTGGAATGGTCAGTAGTGGGTGGCCGTGATTTCGCATTTTTAGAGACTTGATCATGGTGGTGGTGTGCAAAGAAGGCGGGCAGACTGGGTGGCCGGTCATGGTTTCATCCATTGTTGCCAGCACAGAAAGTCCCAGACATAGATTTGAACATAGGTTTGTGAACAATGCTTCTGATCACTCCAAAATATAATTTACTAGTAAAAGCCCGTGTCCGAGGACACGTGGTATTTTTTTAATTAAAAGTGAGGGCAAAATGGGAAAGGGACAACTTAGTGAGGGTAATATGGGAAAAAAACTTTTGACACTATTCATACAACTATTCATCCCACTTCCCTCATTTATACTATAGATTTAGCCCTCTTCATATTTTAGTATTTTTCCAATTCATGGAAAAGACCAAAATACCTCTTAAATAATTCATGTGAGCGGCACATGTTATACTTTTTATTATATTTTTAACGGTTTATCCAAAATTACACCTGATTGCAACAAAAAGACAAACTCAATAATCAAATTGTAACAAATGCAAATTCGATAATCAATTGAAACATTTTGACAAATTCAGGTAACTAAAATGCAATTTGCCCGACCCCAATAATATCTTATACATCTTTTAAAATCTTTCATTAAAATTCAATCAAAATAAACAATAAAAAATAGGACTAATTTTTTGGGGGGACAAAAATGTTTTTATGAACATATTAAATATGAATATATTTGTTAAATTTTCAAAATATTTTTTATTAACAATATTTATATTTTACATCATAACATATTTAATTAGAAATGAACAGATAGACACTTGAGCTCCCCCAAGACTCCTTGTACAATATAAGTGCGTATATCTTTCACAAATCAACAAGTCCCCTCCTAGTAAAAATCTAGCAACTAATTAATTGACATTTTTTTCCTCTAACTTGTAGGACTTTTTTTGACGGAAAAGTATTAAAATTTAAAATTCAAAACTCCTTTTGTCACTAAAGGAAATATTTTTTTGGTGGTGCTTTATTTGGCATCATGAAGTGGACGTGATAATTATTTTTACTATCTTATTAGAAATATGCTAAAATTTAATGATGCAAATGAGAAATTGGTATTTGGGACGGCATTCAAGATGATGCAAAATGAAACTGGTAGATAATTTGGGGAGGAGGGGAGAACGTATTTTGTTCACAATATTACGCGTATTTCACACCGATAAAATTTTATTAATGATAAATAAAATGTTATTTATGCTAAATCAATTAACCTATAAATAGGTTAGTATATTTCTTAACAACAAGAGATCAACTTATCGCTACGGGGCTTGTGAGTTTTGAACTCAGGATCTCCTCTATGGAGAAATCCTAACCTGGACACCAGGTCCGGTTTCACTTGAATTAGAGCCCGTTGATATTTTATATCAATAAAATATAACGCGTGTCATTATAAAATATAATTAATACTCCCGCTGCCCACAAAATTTTACATATTTACTGTTGATAACGGAAAATAAGAAATAATGTTATTAAAGTAGGCGTTGTGAGTGGGAGGAGAGAGAATGAGTGGAGAGAATAGTAAATTTAAAAAGTGTTGTGAGTATTTACAAGATGGGTGCTCATGAATAAAGAAGTATTAAAAAATTTCCTTTTTTAGTGAAAGTGGAAGCTTTAAAGTGGAACTTGTCAAAAAATAGTAAAAGGGGTAATGTTTTATGGAACGGACGGAGTATGTAATTATTAATATCATCTCAATTTTTTGTCTTTCTTACCAAACAAAATGAGAATAATACAACGAACAAAGTTAAGCGGAAGTACCTACTGAGAGAGTGACGGAGAGGTAGTTTCGGCGCCGTGGATAACTTGAATTCTTTCAATTAATTATGGGCAAATTGCAATTTGGTTACATATATTTGTATTAGTTTTGCAATTTGATTTTCAACATTGAAAAAGTTGCAAGTCGATTCCTAACATTAACATTTTGTTGCAAATTGGTATAAAAACTAACGAATTATTAATTATTTGACGGAATTAAAGTCATGTGCCATGCAAATAACTTTTTAAGGGGCATGCTAATCATTTCACGGGGGAAAAGGAATAAATTACTTTTTAAAATCAAAATGATGTAAATTTATAATACTTGGTTAATGAAAAAAAAATGATTCAAAAATATAAATTAATTAAAAAAAACTTAAAGCAGTGAGTAGTATGGTGGTGACTATGGTACTAATAGTGGTAGTGGTCGGTAGTATTGGGGTTGAAATTAATATGAAATGACCATTACGACTCTTAAAAATTCAAGTGCGTAGCGCATGACTTAAATTTTGTCAAAAAACTAACATTTCGTTAATTTTTACACCAATTAGCAACAAAATGTCAATGTTAAAAATTAAATTGTAATTTTTTCAATGTTGGGAATCAAATTGCAACAGTAACACAAATATAGGCGACAAAATTACAATTTGCCCATTAATTATAGCTGTTTAATATGAGGATGATTCACATTAATTAATGTCCTTTTGGGGAAATAAATGAATTTAAAAATCACACATGCTCAATTTCATGCACCAACTATGATAAATGCTAATTAATTAATCAAGGAAGTATTCAAATTCAACTTTTAAATTAAAACGAATTTTGCATAAATTTACATTTTCAAATTAAACTGATAATCAAACTTACCCTTAATTATTCAAATTTACTAGTGTAACTCCCGTGCGATGCACGGATAGCTATTAATACATATTGACGAAAATTCATACAAATATAACAGGAAATAGAAATGTATTGTGTACATTGTAAAACACTTTTTTGAACACTATAATATTAGTATAAATATCAGATTGAAGGTCACTAAAATAAATATATATTTAAGGCATAGTTAGTTTGTACGAAGAGCGTTTTATACGTAAATTCCCGTTCTATTCAATAATAATCACATTTGACATCCATTTTTCAATGCTATGAAATTGAACGCATATTTTTTATGTAAAACATATTTATTGTGTATTGAACGTGATATGTGCGTAATTTGCCCACAGTGTCACTTAGTTTCGACAACGATTGGGAAAACGTAATAAATCTACTTATACGTCTCCAAATCTTTATCTTCAACTGCAATTCTGAACTCTTTAATCTAGTGATTCTTCAAACAAACAAATTACATAAAATGAAATTTTTAAATATCATCAATTTTTATTTTTGAGAAGTTATTTTGTTCTTAAACCATATTCAACTTCTACATCCCCGTTTGATTTTTACATATCTCTTTAATGTTATTGTTATATAATCATGTTTTTTTTATATCGCAAGTAATTAAATTTAACATTAGGAAAAATTATTTCACTATCAAATAAATAAATGCTCCCTTCGTCCCATTTTAAACTTACTTTTTTAATAATAAAAGGTGTCCCATTTTAAGTTTTAAAAAAGTAAAAATGAAAATTTTTTAATATTTTTATATTTAATGGTCTTATAAATCATACTCACAACAACTATTCACTAATTACTTTATACCCAACTTTTTATACTTTATAATAAAACCATTCATCTATTTAATATCCTAACCAATTTTTTAACGTTTAAAATAGGACAAAAGTTGAAGAAAAAATTATTAATATTTCTATTAAAAAATGCAATTTTTCCCTTTATTTCCTTATAAATGTAGAGATTAATAATATGACATAGAAAAATAAGAAAATACAATAAACTATAAACAAATAAGTATATAATAATATACAAATATTATCAATATTTAAAATTTATTATAAAAGAAGATGAATACTATGCGGGTTCGGGTTAAATGGGACGGTTCGAGCTAATCTCAAATCCACCCCAATCCCACCCGATTTAAAAGAAAACATTTTCAAACTCTTTTCATTAGAAGCAGATCAATGCGGGTTTAGGAGGGATTAAAAAAATTTATCAACCCGTTTTTTACTTACATAATTCTTTAAATAGGGCAATAGCAATATCAATTTAAATCACATACTAACACTGTTTTCCTAGAATTGGGCCAGAAAAAGTAATTTGATTATTCTACTTCAAAAAGTTTAGTTACTTGAGACGGAAAATATCTATTTTCCTTCTAGTTAAAGCACATAAAAATGCAATTTTTTGGCAAAAAAAGTAGTATTATTTTTTGGTGATTTATTTTGAGTTGAAAGTAATATTCATTTTTGAAATGAAGAAAATAATTTTTTTGTATAATGACATTTTTTAAAGTTGACTTGAGACGGAAAATATAATTTTCCCTTCTAGTTTTATTTATTTTAGTTTTCATTATTACTTTTGATTCAAAATGAATAACCCATAGATAATACAACATTTTTTATCCAAAAAAAATGATCATTATTCCCTTCATCCCAATAAATATTTTAAAAACTAATACTACTTCATTCGCCTCTGCAATTAATGTTTGTAATATTAGTGCATTCGTCTCAAAATATGATATTAATTTTTTAGGGGAATAACGTAGTATTTTTTTTTTTTAAAATGTTCATTGAGCCAAAGGAATCAATGTTAATTTTTCTTTGACATATAAAAAAAATTCTATTTTGTAAGAAAAAAAATAACTTCAATTCAAAAATGAATATTACGTTCGTCCCATAATAAATACTACTTTCTATATCAAAAGAAAATTGCTTCCTTTGCCTCAAGGAATTTACTTGTCTCGAAAAATAGTTATTATTTTTTGATACACGAAGACACAAACATTATAAAGAGTAATTCGGCTAAAAAAATAAAATACCATCTTCATTCCAATGAATATTTTATAAAATATTACTTAAGTTGTTTAAAAAAGTAATGTCATATTTTGAAACGAATGCACTAATATTACAATATTTAAAAAATGAATATTACTTTCGATTCGAAATGATTAACCCAAAAAATAAGACTGCATTTTTTTTCCAAAAAAAATGAACATTATTTCCTTCATCCCAATGAATATTTTAAAAAATAATACTACTTCATTCGCCTCTGAAATTAATGTTTGTAATGTTAGTGTCTTCGTCTCAAAATATTACATTAATTTTTTATACGAATAAAATAGTATTATTTTTAAAATGTTTATTGAGATGAAAGAAGCAATGTTCATTTTTTTTTGACATATAAAAAATTCTACTTTTTAAGAAAAAAAAAATTCCTTCAATTCAAAAATGAATATTACTTTCATCCTATAATTAATACTACTTTCTATATCAAAAAAAAAAAATATTCCTTCATTTGCCTCAATGAATTGACTTGTCTAAAAAATTAATATTTATTTTATGACACGAAGACACAAACATTATAAACATTAATTTTTACAAAATAATATTACTTAATATGTGTAAAAAATTAATTTCAAATTTTGAAACGAAGGAACTAACATTACAAATAATAATTTATATTTAAAAAGTAAAATTATGATTATTATTATCATCATTTATAATAAAAAAATATACTTCACACTTAATTAATTTAAAAAAAAAAAGATATTGAAAAATTAAAAAGAAAAATAAAGAAAGGATAATAAAGAAATTTATATTTAAAAAAGAGTGTTTTTTTTTTTGTGTCCAAATTAAATGAAATTAGTCTCTAATTAAAGAGGAAAAAAATTGTGAATTTTGGTGTAAAAATATTTTAAAATATTTTTTTTTATAAAATAATTGAGGTCGAAAAAAGGGGATGAAAAATAAAAATCTAAAAATAAACCATCCAATCAGATTGTGCCATGTGTCGCTTAAAAAAAAGAAAAAGAAAACCCGTCACGCGTACACGCGCCTTTGTTGGCGCGTGTGACGCACGCGCCCAGTCCAAGCGTAACACATGTCTCAGCCGGCTTGTTAATTTCAATTTCGCCACCGCGTGAAATTGCGAAAATACCCCTGATTTGGACTGAATTTTGATAATCCTGTTATTATATATAGATAGATTTTACCACCGTTACTTTGATTTATTTTGGGACATTGAAAAATGGATTAACAAGTAAAAGAAATAATACTTTAAAAAATATAACATAATAATTTTTTTGTAATTAATTTAACTGAAATTAGATTAAATATTATATAAATTTAATTACCAATATAAAGATAATAAACATAGTAATTTCTTACAGAAATCATGGTGTTTCTTAAATTTGTGTTAAAGCTCAATTAAATTTTGACTTTTTCTAAAGGTTCAATTGGAGAAAGAGAGAAGGATAAAGAGATATGGAGATATTGTTTTATTATAATTTCATTCGTTCACATATATATTGTTTTATAATAATTTCATGTTATAAAAAATATACAATATTTTGTTTTATTAACGTTATTAAATATAAAAAAAGTTAATTATTTATTTTATTATTTTAGTTAATCGTATAATTTTGAAAAATTAAATACTTATAAATAAACTTCAAATTACGATAATTTAAAACATTACAATCATAAAAATTTGAAAAATTAAAATACAAAACACAAACGAACGAAAGTAAAGCAATGACGGTAATACATAAAATGATACATACATTCTCAAGGGTTATTCTTCGCATATATATGTTCAATTATGTCTGCTTTGAGAGCCAAGTGTGTAGCTTTGATTTGAACAATTCGCTTGCGTGTCATACATTCGGCAATACTATTTACAACATGAGAATTTTCTCTTGTATACGTGTATGTCTCGTCTTGTGAAACCCGGTTGAATTTACTTTTTCTTTTATTTTTTGGTTTGTCTGTACAGAATTCACTCGAATCCTCCCTCTCGAAATAATTTATTCACTACAAGACATAGAAAATTTGCTTGATAAAGTATGCTCTGAACATCCCTTAGATGAAAGAATTGATAAAAGCAAGTTTACAGCCCATATAGAATTATTAGATCCTAATAAAATTATAAAAACTAAGCCCATGCAGTACTCTCCACAAGATCGTGAAGAATTTAAAAAACAAATTGATGAATTATTAGAATTAAAAGTAATAAGGAAAACTAGGAGTCCCCATTTTTCTCCAGCCTTCATGGTAAACAAACATTCAGAACAAAAACGAGAAAAAAAGAGAATGGTAGTAAACTACAAAATGTTAAATGATCATACAAAAGGAGATGGATATCTCTTGCCTAATAAGGAACAACTATTACAAAGAATTGGAGGAAAAAATTACTACAGCAGCTTTGACTGTAAGTCAGGATTCTGGCAGGTAAGATTAACCGAAAGCTCTATTGAGCTAACAGCCTTTACATGTCCTCAAGGACATTTTAAATGGATAGTCATGCCCTTTGGCTTAAAACAAGCACCCTCTATATTTCAGAGACACATGGATGAAAGTCTCTCAAATGATTTTTCTGAATACTGTGCAGTATACGTAGATGATATCATTGTATTCTCCGAAATGTAAAAACAACATGAGAAACATGTCAATAATGTTTTACAAAGATGCTTAGACTATGGAATAGTACTAAGTAAGAAGAAGGCTCAATTATGTAAAACACAAATAAATTTCCTAGGTCTAACCATTGACCGTGAAAAACTTGTCTTACAAAAACATATAGGAATCCATATTAGTGATTTTCCTGACCAATTACAAGACAGAAAAACGGTAGAAAGATTTCTGACCGTTTAATTATATTTCTCGGATATTATCCAAAAATTGCTAGTCTTAGGCATCCTTTACAAATAAAACTCAAAAAGGAAATAAAATGGTCATGGATCGATCAAGATACGTAAACAAAGAAGGAAAATTAAAGGCCAAGTGAAAACTCTTCCCGACCTTTATAACCCCACCCTAAGGACAAACCTATTATAGAATGTGATGCATCCGACCTATATTGGGAGGGGTATTAAAAGCTCTTACACCCGAAAATCAGGAATTAGTATGTAGATATTCATGCGGAACATTTAGTCCGAAACAAGATATCACAAAGAATGAAAAGGAGATTCTCTCTTTAATAAAAACTATTAAAGCTTTCAAAGTATATTTGCTTCCTTACAAGTTTCTGGTAAGAACTGACAACAAGAATGTATCTTATTTCATAAGAACTACCATCAAAGGAGATTACAAATAAGCCAGGCTGGTAAGATGGCAACAATGGCTAAATTATTATTTTGAAATAGAACACATTTCAGGAACAAAGAATGTACTCGCTGATATTATGACAATGGAATTTGCAGGTTCCAAGAACAGCTGAGCTGGCATGAGCACATCAAGCACAAAAGAGGAGATAAAAGATTAAATTCTTCAGCTAAAAGGAGAAATCCTTGAAAAAGAATCACAATTGAGAAAATTAGAAAGAATATATGGCAAAATGAAGGAAGGAGACTTAACTCCAAAAAGTATAACATCCTCTATATGCAACGAGGATAGTATTATCCATAGTAAGGGCACTTGCAACAGCAAGAATTTAGAGACAACAGTCTCAAAATCTCCTATAGAGATTAGTTTAGCTCATAATAAGAGCATAATTACACCTCTTGAAGGTATATTCCTTTCAAAGGAAAATCCGTCTCAGTCTTCGGAAAATAAGACTACCGGGAAACTTTCTTTTTCTCCCCAAACCAAAAAGATTTCCAAATATTATGTCCTTTATTCAGGCCCTAACCAAGGTATCTATACCGAATGGGCAAAAATAGCTCCTTTAATAGGAAATAACCATCATCAATCATTTAATAGCCCAGAAGAGGCCCAAAGAGCCTTTTTCAACTACTAAAAACCTTGGCCCTAAATGACCAAAAAACTTATAGTCGGATGATTCACCCAAACCTTCACCTAGCATAAAACCACAAATCCATACACCAAAAGCCCCGAGCCCAAGTCCCAAGTCCATGAGGCCATAAGAAATGTAATTAACAGGTCCAAGTTGGTCCTTCATGAAGAAATTAGTTCTATCAATAAAGAAAGGTTTTTTCATTATTTCAATATGGCAGAAGCCTCTGATGAAAATAAAGAACAATGTTTTTTCACAATTGATAAAAGAAGAATTTCTTTATATGCTTTCTTTGAAAAAGCTAGACCCGAAATGGTCAAAGAAGTCTACGATTGTGGACTATTATCTATGGTTTATCCAAGTAACAATTTGATTGAATTGAGCTTATTACCAAAGCCTGTTTTTCATGCAATCAAGAATTATCGGACCAAAGTCATAGGATCCGGAGATCGAGACATATATGTCAAAGTTACCAGTTCATTACTGGATTGGGACGAAGAGGAATATTTCCTTCCCTACCACTGGATTGAAGTGGGATTAGCTAAGAAAGACGTAAGGTTTGAATTACCTCAGGCAAAGAAAATAACGGAAGATGTAGATGAATTGGCAACTGCCTTAAGACCATCAAGACTCAGAAATGTCTACAAAAAATATACTGAGATTTTTTCAGACAGTAAGAAGAAGATCAATTACTACAATAATAAAGTTGTGGTAATATCAAATTTTCCTAATGTAATTACTACTCATGAATTGGAAAACATTGCTACCAATGAAGCGGCCATGAACAAAATTTCGTTCATGAGTTTCGCTCATTTTATGAACAAATTCGTGAACGAAAATTGGTCCGAGCTATATGTGTATTTTGTAATTTTGACATTTTTGAAATTATATTATTGAAATAAAAATATTAAAAATGTTTATAATTTCTTTTTCTCTATAAATAGAGTCTAATTTTATAATATTTGACATAATTTATATATTTTAATATTAAAAAATGATTCTAATATTTTATTATTATATATATTTGATAAAATTTTAATTTTTTATATATTTAAATTTTCTTTTGCGTTAAATGACGTCGTTTAGGTCAAAATTTTAAAAACGTTCATTTCCCCCTATAAATAGAGCTCAAGATTGCTAGATTATGTACATCTCTTCTTCCATACTTCCTTTCTCTATAATTAGCAAAAAAAAAAAAATCAAGATTTTTTTATTATGAGTAATTACGGGAATAGTTCTCATAATTTCGGAACAAATTATAATCATGCTTGGTTCGAGCAAATGTGATCAAAGAACAATCTTTGATATCATATGCATCATTTTATTTATGAACGCGTTACTTTCTGTTCGTTCGTCTGTGTGTTGTACTTTAATTTTTAATTTTCATGAGTGTAATGTTTTAAATTATCGTAATTTAACGTTTATTTATGAGTATTTAATTTTTTTAAATTGTGCAATTAAGTAAATAATAATAAAAATTAATTATATTTATTGTTAATGATGTTAATAAAAAATAATATTTATTAATGTATATTATTAATTTTATAATATCAAATTTCTATTAAAAAATATATCTGTGAACGAAAAATTCGTTCACCACTACAAAATGTAAGCTGACGTGAGCGAAATTTCGTTCGCAAGCCAGTTTTGTTCACGTAGTAAACGAATTTTGTTCACCACTGTGGATGCTCCAAGTGGATGCTCCAAGGGATTTTATCATTTTATAATTTAGGCGGGCGAAATCATGAATTCATTAGAAAAGGATTATAATTTAGGGCGAAATCATGATTTCATTTGAAAGGGTGAAATCATCAATTAAAATTTTGTGAACAAATTATTGTTAATTTATTTGGACCCAAATCATCATTCAACGGATATCATTTACAAAGCCAACCTGGTTGCTTATTGCTGTTAGTGGGCCCAACTCTGATATTTGTACTCAAAAGGATTTTCCCTTCCCATCCCATCCCAAAGAATTATAATAGCATTATCCCGAAGGTAATTAGAAAAAGTTAGATGAGCTAAGCCTTTAAATTTAATTTATTGTTGTAATAATGAACCTTAAAAGAATACATGAAATTTAAACGTTATACATGCTCACTTCATATGCAAAAAACGAAGGTACCTTTGCTTTTTAAAAGTATTTTTCAAATAATAATACGTAACACAAATGCTTCTTTCCATTTTCCTTTTCTTGTGACATCACCCATATTGTATCATTAAAGTTAAACTACTACATAAAAAGTTTTCTTACATTTCGATTTAATCAGAAATTTAAAAAAAAAATCATTTGTCTCAAAATAAACTTATGATTCAAATTCCTATTAATCTAAATTGAATATTGATTTTTTTTTTTTTTTTAAAGATTACAAAACTCTTCATATCAAACATTAGGTCCCATCCATTGTGTCTTTCTCGATTATAACCCACGTTCATTACTCATTATCCATTGTGTCTTTCTCGATTATAACCCACGTTCATTACTCATTTTATACCGTTCAAAATCCATTCCATTTTGTTTGAAAATGATAGATTTAGATAACGAAAAGATTTAAAAGTTAACTAATCAATGTTTCTTTTTCTTTAAACAATTTCAAATAAAATAAATTGCAAACTTTAGAAACACGCACATTGCATGCATTTTGTTTCCCTTATACTCCGTACAAAATAAAATAGGACTATGTAAAGTAGACGAATTTTGATAATTCACCTTTCCAAATAACGCGGATGGTCGGTTTCATTTTCCATCATGAAATTGGAAAAGAGATAATCTTTCTTATTAAAAAAAAAAAAAACTTTGAGATGTTTCTAGATGTTAAATCATGCAATTTTGCGATTATACTCATTCCATCTCAAAAATAACTGTTTTGTTATTATTTTCTATTGTTCCAAAATAAATGTTACGTTTTTAAAAGCTATTTACATTTACACGTAATACATATTTCCTTTGTCCCGTCTAAACTAAAAGGCATACTTTCTCTTTTTGATACATTTCATAGTAAGAGTTAGGGGTGTAAGTGGTTTAGCTCAAATCGCGGTTTGAGACCGAACCAAGCTAAATCACGTGGTTTAGCTCGATTTTTAATTTTATGTGGTTTAGCTCGGTTTGAAAAATTCCCAAACTGGTCGGTTCGGTTTAGCTTGCGGTCTGAGTGCACCAAGCCGAGCCGAGCCGAACCGAGCTAAACCGTTGAAGCCGTTAAACCGAGCTATGGAACCGAACCGTCAAACCGAGCTATGAAACCGAGCTATCAAGACGAGCTATGGAACCGAGCTATGAAATCGAGCTAACCTAAATTCTAATCTTATTGCGGAATCACTTAAGGTAGTGCCAGTGGTAAGATTCATGTATATAATTAAGGTTCGTTCTTTGGATTTGATACAAGCTGGGATACTTCGGTCTTTCACAATCGATTTGGCAATAGATGTGTCAAGAATGAGGAGTGCTGCTTGTTACAGTGGCCACAGTTTCTGTCCCAATAGGAATGCAGCTTACCGTTCTTCAATTTGTTTCTTCATTGAGTTTAATACAAATTGCATTTTTACCCCCTATTGAATTTACCGGATGTTACATGTGGGTGGGTCAATTATATGTTTTATACAATCATAACGTGCTTAAAGAAGTTATTTTGTAGAATTTATGTGAAATTTAGTTCAGAATGGTATACTATGTCTTTTATTTTATCAAGAATACATAGATATTTTATCAAGAATACATAGACGGCAATGCAAGTACTTTCTCTGCCATAAGGAAGTGACCAATTGATGATTTAAAACCAACAATAATATTATTTTCAAGCACAAATGAAACATGAACATAATAAAACAGGGGCGTGTTACAGAGGTGCCCAATCCACAAATAATACTGATGGACAGGGTTATCTAGTATATTTATATTATACTCTAAACATATTTTTAAGAATGTTATTTGGTGATTGCTATTTGTCTTCAAAGTAATTAAGTTGTTGGTTTGAAATGTGGTTTGGATCGCGGTTTGAACCGTGGTTTGAACCGCGGTCTGAACCGTATAATCAAACCGCGGTTTAGACCGAGCTAAACCGAACCATGGCGGTTTAGCTTAGCTCGGTTTGAAGTTTTTTGTGGTTTAGCTCGGTTTGGAATTTCTCCAAACCGATACTAGCGGTTTAGCTCCAAAATTTCCCCAAACCGAGCTAAACCGAACCGTTTACACCCCTAGTAAGAGTCTCATATTTAAAAAATAAAAAATTTTATCCTTATAATAATGCTTATATAATTACAAAAATAAAAACCCTAATAACCTACTTTGACTCATTTGCATTAGAAATAGTGTTTTGCACATTTATTTTCTAACTCATGAAAATTTTATTCATTTTTATTATTCTCTCCTTACCAAAATGATCTTCCCACTTTTTTTGCCATTAATACGAAGGTACTTTGAGTAATAATTTTAGATTGATTTAGTTATCCAATGAAAGTCTAAAATTTGTTATTGATAGTATTGTTGATTCTGTATCAATAAAAAATTTCAAATTTTCATCAATATAATATAATCAATCTAAAATAATTTATAGTAAAGGAAAAAAATGAAAAGATCATTTTGGAGTGAAGAGCATATTTTTCTTAAAAAATGTGTAAAACAAGGTATATTCTTGTTCTGAGATGAAGGAAATATTTTTGAAAATAATTTGACAAATTAATTGCGTCATTTACAAATAGCATAATTTCGATGGGATGAAATGCTAATTATTTATCTAAAAATTTATTAAAATATTACCTGTGGAAAAATAGAAGATTATTTGAGACCATGTTAATATGGTTCTGGGCTGGTCCATTAACTCCGTCTATATTAGGCTTCTATTGTGGGCTGGCTAAGTTGCTTGTAGAAGTTACTTGCATTAGTTCCATTGGACTTCGGCCCAATCCTGACCATAGACCATTATAGATCATGGTATTTCTTCGAACCGGATTTGTTCAAACCCAATATATTTGGTCCTTCACCCAAGCAAATGGTTTATAATTAGGCACATTTCTCCCGTAGTAGTAGTAGGTGGATAGACGACCGTGATTAATTTAGTGTATGTAAAATTTACCTTGTAAAATTTACCTCGATTCAAATCAATATTAACTGATAATGTCAAAAACGTTCAAATCAATTCAAATTTAGCGGCATATTATATTTTGTTGTATGATTGAATAGCCTGAAAAAGATGAATAAATACGTAAAATAAGTCGGGACTTCACCGGCGAATGCCCTCCGACGTGAGAGTAAGTATTTGTATTTAGAGAAAGAAATCAATTGATAAGAGTTTAGAGTTAAAAGATGTGTTACCCAAATAATGTGAATTATGGCTTGTATATATAGGCATAGCATAGTAGAGTACTTGTTGGATAATAAAGTGTTTGAGATAAGGTTATAATCCTAGCAGGATTATGCATGTTCACAGTTCTTATTTGAATAGGATTAGGCAACATATTCTTCACGTGCGCCTTGGAGGAGATCTCCTCGTCGTACATGGTCTGGTCGGCCCAAATTATGCCGAGGAAGAGACTTGTGAAGGATAGGGAAGCCCATTTCCTTATTTTGTTGACAACCGAGGAGGGGCTACTCGTATTCAAAGGAGGCCTTGCTCGGCCTATTTGGTTATGCATTGTCGACATGCAGTTTTGTTGTGCCTTGGTCATTATTCGCTCTAATATGTCTAGGTCGACATAGTGGAAAATGACGAGGAGGTATGAGGAGAAAAGATAGGGAAAGCCCACTCCCTTTGTCATACTTGAGATTTTATATGGATTATATTTTGGGCCCAATCTATTGGACTTTGCTCAGCTTGATCCACGTTCGTACCTCAATTTATACCGTTCATTAGTCATTCATTTTGAAAAAAAGATATGTGGCACTATCTGAATAAGCAAATTTTGACTTGAGCGGTTTTAGGTTTATATTCTGATGACACCTCGACTTTTGGGGGTCTCACTTGTCTAGGACATATGGCTTGATATTGGTTTGTACCTAGAATACAACAACAACAATAAGCACCGTTAAGGTCAAAGCCGGGATTTAATCCAGCTCAGGCCCTCGGGTGTAAGAGTAAGATCTCTTGAGGGTTTATGACTGAGAGATAAGACTTGGCCTCTAAAGATAAACTAATCCAAGAGTGGGCCACTTTTCTATAGATACCCCCCAATTTCTTACAAACGGCGAAGGTATCAGGAGTCATGCCATTACCCAACTCTAAAGAACGTTCCATCCTATAAGTCATCCTAAGAAATAGAAAAAGTAAAGAGATGGAGGAGATGAAAACTAATAACACCTACGAAAAAGACAGAAAGAAATGCTAAAGGAAGCAGAAGACAAATTTTCTCTCTCTAAGCAACTTGAAAGTCTGAAGGTGATAAAAGAATTTGAAGGAGGAAGGGTTTGGTATTTATAGGCCTACCTATATGGGCCGACCCGTATTAAATAGCCCACAAACCGTTCCCCTTGAATCACTAACCGGCGCCATAGTTTTAAAAATTTCAAATTAATTGGCGGTTGACATTTGTGGCGCCTCTTGACATTCAGACATGTCTCCTCCGTACCTGATACGCACTGGCGCTTTGATCGTCGAGGGGCCCACTCAAACCGGAAGGCAGACCAAAGCTTCTACCAATTTCCACCAAACTCCCCTCACGTGCTCCTCACATGTGCCATATGTAAGGGAGTCTAAGCAAAGACTAGCGAAAAAACACAACATTTGTGGTTGCATCAGCAATCTGACCGCAGACCGAGCTTAGCATAATCAGCTCCTCGCTGATGGATGTGGTTTTACCCATCCAAAAGATATATTTCCTAGTTTATTTGATGCTCGAAACCTTGAGAATTTAATGTATTTTGTAGTGTTTTGAAAGTACAGGGGTTGAAGTGCAACAATGTTGAAAACGGAGGTTTGGAACGTACTTTGGAAGTTTTTAGATCAAATTGCAATTTTGGAAAGTTTGGGACAAAACGGAAATTTGGAAGTTCAAGGGACCAAATTGGAATTCTTGAAAATTCAGGGACTAAATGGGAAATATGGAATTTTTGGATGAATTTAATATATAAAAATTCGTGGGATTAAATGAAAAATAAAATCCTAAAGAGCGAAGTGCAAAAGAAGTCATTATAGTAGTCAAAGTGGACTTGGCAATTGTGGAGACGAAACGAATAATAAGTAATACAATCCAAGGCCAAACTTTCATGGTACACGGCTGGAGCAGCAAAGCAATTTGGGGCCAAACTAGGCCATGGCCGAGCACATTTAGGGCCATTGCAAGAGCAGTTGGGGCCAAGGTGAAGAGGATTGGGCCAAAGTAGCTGGGCTTTGGAAATTCAAAGTGGGCGCACGACTAGTAGGAGTGGGCGCACGCCCGGAAGTATCCAGATTGAGTACAGGCGTACACCTAGTCAAAGTGGGCGCGCGCCCGGTACGTACGGACAGATGCAGCCAGTTTCCTTATTTTGGACGGATTCTAAAGATTTTCCACAGATTTGCACAGAATCAGCCATGAATTTCGGGAGATTTTCTATTTTGACTAGGATTTTGACCCTAATTTATTTCCAAAAAGAATTTCCACCTCCCTCCTCCTATATAAACAACCCTAGACTAGTTTTGTATCATCTTTGATTTTTTATTTTTATTTTCTTGGGATCTTTGGATCTTTTATTCTTTTATTTTCTCTCTATATTTTTAGTTTAGGTTTTATTTATTTTTGAAAATGAAAGAACAAGGTTTTGCTTTATTTATTTTAATGGCCATTCAAGGCTAATTTATTTTATTCATGGATTGAGGTGAGTAACAATTTGATCTTTATGCTAAGGTTTTAATTCTTTCTATTTCTTTTTCGTTCTTGTTCTTCTCAACGATTTTAATTATTGTCTTGAGATCAATTGTATTGACCTTGCGGAATATACTTTTGACCTCTTGAATTTATTTGGGTATGAATTATTGCACTTGTGTGGATGATTTATAATTTGACCATTGTTGAGAAGAATAGATTCAATTGAGGACCTTGCGGAAATCAAACGAATCTAGGTTCCATTGTTCTTAAGTTTTTAATTGAATTCTTGAATGTTTTTATTGACCTTGCGGAATATATGAACAAGATAGAGTTATTAGGGTTTTAATGTTCTTATTGACCTTGCGGAATATATTAACATCTTAACCCTAGGTTTTTGTGAACGAACCCAAGAATGAGATTGAATCCTTTTTACATGAAATAAAAAGCATAAAGTGATAATTGTTATGATTCCCAATCCATGAATCCCTTGTCTCTTGATATCTTTAATTTATTTATTTTTGATTTCTTAGTTTTAATAATAAAATCAAAATCAAACCCCCTTTTTCCTTTGTTTCTTTTTACACTAATTAAATCAACTTGTTAATTCACACGAGTCTCTGTGGTTCGACCCTTACTTTTGTACGTTGCTACTTCGGTAACTTGTACACTTGCAAGGTATTTTTATTACACAGTGGAATTTTATCCATCAAATTTTTGGCGCCGTTGCGGGGGACTTGTTGTGAGTTACGAGTTAATTTTGATTAGTGTATTGTAAATAATTTTCTTTTCTTATTTTTTTGGGTGTAAATAGTTTTCTTTAATTATCTTCTCATTTTATTTAGTTTTTATTTTTATTATTAAAAAAAATAAAAATAAAATCCAATGGACTATAGAATGAATAATTATAGCATGTATGAGTCGGGTCAAAATTGTGGGTTTTATTCTCATGCCACTAATGCTTGTCCGTCTATGACATATTTTTCTGAATATTATCCACAGGTACAAGAAAGAAATTATTTCCAGTCATGGCAATCTCCGTATGGTATTCCTCCCAACTCGTATAATCAAGGGTGGAAAAATTATTCAAACATGACGTGGAATGAGCGAGAGCCAATTTACTATGACCCATCACCTCCGCCACCTCAAAAGCAATACTGGGAGGAACAATTGGAAGAGATGAAAGAGCAGAGAATGGAACATGAGAAACAAACCGAAGCAGTATTGAGTAAGATAGATGGACACATTGACACAATATTGAAGGCATTGAGGAAGCAAGAATCGGATTCAAGTCTAATTCACTCGATCATGTTGAGTCAATCACCACGCTTCGAGATGAGAGTTCCATAAGCTATGAGGTACATTCTTCTTCTCACACCGATCTGGTACATACTCCTGCTGTTAGCTGTTATTCTGAAGAGACACCTTCAACCCTAGTTTGGTATACGAATGATGATGGGGAAGAGTGTGTTTATGATTTAGCTTTTCATTTACCACCACTAGAACAAAAGCCACGCACGAAGAAATCAAAGGAGAATTTTGTCTATGAAATCCCCAATGATGACTCTAAGGATGAATCACTTTGTGTTAGTTCAAGTGAGTGTATAGAGAGGGAGGATGTAGAGAATTTAGAGAAAACAGAGCATGAACAAGCCATTGAGGAGCCTGAGTTAGCTCTGTATGGTGGTGAAGGGTGGGTCAATGATTCGGTGCAAGGTGGTGCGCTCATATCTGACAAGGCTAATGAATGTGGCCATAGTGAAAATCCTATCCATTACCTTGGAAATGAAGAAAAATTGGCAATCATTCTTGTACCTCCCCCTGTTTTTGTGGGAGAAGAAAGTGGCGAGAGTTTGAAAGAGAAGAAGCCCAATAAATTGAAACGTCAAAAATTTCATTGGGCACAAAACAATATTAAAGCTCGAGGAATTTACATGGGACATGAACTGAGCATAAGGATCCGCGAAACCATGAAGTGGGTCAAAGGACGGAAAGTGAAGTCCAAACGGAAGCAACGGTCGGGCTAACGACCTTAACCAAATGCGCTAATTGGGAGGCAACCCAAGTAGGTACGTTTTATTTGCTTTATTTATTTGTTTTGTTGTGTCATATCGTCCTTTGAACCCGAGACATGTTTTTGTTCTCTTTGCTATGAGGACATAGCATGTTTTTGTTCTCTTTGCTATGAGGGCATAGCATAGTAGAGTACTTGTTGGATAATAAAGTGTTTGAGATAAGGTTATAATCCTAGCAGGATTATGCATGTTCACAGTTCTTATTTGAATAGGATTAGGCAACATATTCTGCACGTGCGCCTTGGAGGAGATCTCCTCGTCGTACATGGTCTGGTCGGCCCAAATTATGCCGAGGAAGAGACTTGTGAAGGATAGGGAAGCCCATTTCCTTATTTTGTTGACAACCGAGGAGGGGCTACTCGTATTCAAAGGAGGCCTTGCTTCTACTTATTTCTGGGTTATGCATTGTCGACATGCAGTTTTGTTGTGCCTTGGTCATTATTTGCTCTAATATGTCTAGGTCGACATAGTGGAAAATGACGAGGAGGTATGAGGAGAAAAGATAAGGAAAGCCCACTCCATTTGTCGTACTTGAGACTTTATATGGATTTTATTTTGGGCCCAATCTATTGGACTTTGCTCAGCTTGATCCACGTTCGTACCTCGATTTATACCGTTCATTAGCTATTCATTTTGAAAAAAAGATATGTAGCACTATCTGAATAAGCAAATTTTGACTTGAGCGGTTTTAGGTTTATATTCTGATGACACCTCGACTTTCGGGTGTCTCACTTGTCTAGGATATCTGGCTTGATATTGGTTTGTACCTAGAATACAACAACAACAATAAGCACCGTTAAGGTCAAAGCCGGGATTTAATCCAGCTCAGGCCCTCGGGTGTAAGAGCAAGATCTCTTGAGGGTTTATGACTGAGAGATAAGACTTGGCCTCTAAAGATAAACTAATCCAAGAGTGGGCCACTTTTCTATAGATACCCCCCGATTTCTTACAAACGGCGAAGGTATCAGGAGTCATGCCATTACCCAACTCTAAAGGACGTTCCATCCTATAAGTCATCCTAAGAAACAGAAGAAGTAAAGAGATGGAGAAGGAGATGAAAACTAATAACACTTACGAAAAAGACGGAAGGAAATGCTAAAGGAAGCAGAAGACAAATTTTCTCTCTCTAAGCAACTTGAAAGTCTGAAGGTGATAAAAGAATTTGAAGGAGGAAGGGTTTGGTATTTATAGGTCTACCTATATGGGCCGACCCGTATTAAATAGCCCACAAACCGTTCCC
Organism: Adenophora triphylla var. japonica; assembly: GCA_022495995.1. Lineage (NCBI taxonomy): Eukaryota > Viridiplantae > Streptophyta > Magnoliopsida > Asterales > Campanulaceae > Adenophora > Adenophora triphylla. Next base: position 86,132 of record JAFEMH010006889.1, on the reverse strand, counting down.
CTTGAATCACTAACCGGCGCCATAGTTTTAAAAATTTCAAATTAATTGGCGGTTGACATTTATGGCGCCTCTTGACATTCAGACACGTCTCCTCCGTACCTGATACGCACTGGCGCTTTGATCGTCGAGGGGCCCACTCAAACCGAAAGGCAGACCAAAGCTTCTACCAATTTCCACCAAACTCCCCTCACGTGCTCCTCACATGTGCCATATGTAAGGGAGTCTAAGCAAAGACCAGCGAAAAACACACAACATTTGTGGCCGCATCAGCGATCTGACCGCAGACCGAGCTTAGCATAATCACCTCCGCTGCACCATGAATGGATCTTCGCTCAAAGCTAGGGGCCACTGATGAGCCCGGATATATCGGACCGGACCCAAAGCTCAATCTGGCCCAAATGCCTAATATGACGTGGCATATCATAGACCGCGATCTCCTAAAGACCGCTAGAGTCAAGACCGCGGATAGCTAGAGCGCTAGAGTCAAGACTGCGGGCAGCCATACCGTCAGTAAGATGACCGCGCCAATCGTGATCGCGATCCCGATGACCGCGCCCAACGAATATTGACCGCTGGCTCATACCAGACTCCCGGTTATCTCACCAGACACTCGGTTAAAGTCAAAGCTTGTAGAGCAAGATTCCATACTTGCTCTGACACCAATAAGCCGATTTGTACCCATCGCATTAAATGATCGCTCAGGCGCCGACTATGCCAATAAGGCGTCGCACCAACTGGCGCAAGTTGCCTCTGTTCATGTCCTTTCAAGACATCCCTCTACAACAAATCTCACTTTACTGACAGAACCAATCAGGCGCGGACACGTTTCCTAGGTCAAAGACAAAGATATACTTAGGGCTGACGTCAGCGAGCATCCCTCTTACAATAAATATCAATCTTTGTCCCCATGGACAAAGTAAGTGCAAAATCTAAATTTGCAAGCCACATTGTCTAAATCCTAAACACACAACTCACTCAAGACATTCCAAGTCTTATTTCTCAGTCATAAACCCTCAGAGATCTTACTCTCACACCCGAGGGCCTTAGTTGGATTAAACCCCGGCTTTGACCTTAACGGTGCTTATTGTTATTGTTGTGTTCTAGGTACAAACCAATATCAAGTCAGATATGTTGGAACATTAACGATCCATTAACCATGAACCGACTCACAACTAGATTAAGAATGAGAAGAAGAAGAAGACGGAAGCGTGTACCTTGTGATTCCATGATTATGTTCTTCATCTTGTTCTTGAGTAGAAGGAGGAAGTATGAAGATAATCTTCAAAGTAGGGGAGAGTAGATCTTCTAAATGATAGTGTCCACACTTGATCTTCTTAGTGAATAAATAGAAGATTTGTGACTGAATTTAGTGAATGAATAAGTGTCTCTAAATGGCTGATGGATAGCCTTTATATAGATAGAGAAGGGGCACTTCATTTAGGGACTACACCCTTTCGTAAAGAAGGCGGTGAGAAGTTACCATTATGCCCATCATTTAATGGTACTTATACCTAATGGAATTCTACATATTTGGTCTATACTTTAACATTATTAAATGATTATAACATATGGAATTAAATAACACATATTATTAATCCATGTTCTAACAATCTCCCACTTGGATTAATATTAATATGTATCTTTTACTTAATAAATTCCTTAATCATTTATAACATGAATGACAACCCTTATGTGCACGTTTATTGTCATCCAACACAATCCTGTCCATTAGTCTTATAAGTATAGGGACTAAAGGGGCAGTCGTTGTAATTGATTCGCAACTAAACCCACATTAATCACATATATATATCCAACTAAATGACATAGATTAAGTATAGATATGTAGCATGGAATATTAATGAATATATATGAAGAACGCATATATATATTCTCCAACTAGTCCTACTTAACCAAATGAGATCAATATAAATAAAAACAACACAAAGAAATAGAAAACAACACAAACTCCCACTTATTTAAGCATTATCAAAATTGTTTCACCCATATGAGCAGTATGCTCGTGAAACATCAAAAGAGATTACGCTTTACAAAATGGATCCAATAACATGGAGTTTGATCCTATAAGTTGTATATCTATTTGTTCAGTTTATACTTATTTCTCTTCAACAAGAGACATAACCATATGATGTCTTTCGACATCTTTGCATCCACTAAAACATAATCGAAATACTTAATGATCTCAAAATGATCCGATTTTATATACATAAGCATGTAGTTTAATGTTTTATAGGTACTTCATCATTCTTTTGGATGCGACTTAATGTTCTTCTTTCCGAATTGCTTTAGTATTGACCAAGCATCCCAATAATAAATACAAGGTCTGTACGAGTACAGACTTGCGCATACATTAAGCTTCCTACTGCCGGTGCATAAGGGATATTTTTCATATACTTGGATTAAAAATTAATCTTTAGGACATTTACTTTAAATTGAATTTATCTCCCTTAGAGATAGGGGTGTCATGTGATTTACAATTTTTCATGCTAAACCTTTGTAATACCTTCTCTATATAGCTCTTTTGTGATAATCCCAAAATACCTCGTGAATGATCACGATGAATTTGAATTTCCAATACAAAAGATGTCTTACCAAGATCTTTCATCTCAAATTTGTTTGAGAAATTTCTTAGTTTCTTTTAGAAGGTCCTTATCATTATTAGCAATAAAAATATCATCCAAATATCATCCACATATAAGATCAAAATAATAAATCTACTCCCACTGAACTTATGATACACACAATCTTCACCAAGATTCATTTCAAAACCAAATGAAAGAATAACTTGGTTAAATTTTAAGTACCATTGACGAGATGCTTGCTTAAGCCCATAAATGGATTTCTTAAGTTTACAAACCAGTTGACTAGTTTGATCCGAATTAGTCACCATTACTGGTTTATTCATATAGATAGTTTTGCCATTGAGAAAAGCTGTCTTAACATCCATTTGATGAAGCTCAAGATCATAATGTGCCACTAATGTCATAATGATCATAAAAGAGATTTTAGAAGATACCGGAAAAATGTTTCTTTATAATCAATGCCTTCCTTTTGAGTAAATCCATTAGCAATAAGACGTGTCTTATATCTTTCCATATTACCTTGCTAATCCATTTTGGTTTTAAATATCAATTTATAACCAAATAGGTTTTACACCTTCAGGTAATGGGACAAGATCCCAAATGTCATTGTCTTTTATTGATTTTAACTCCTCATTAATGGCATTGATCCACTTATGAGAATTAGAACTATTAATGGCTTCATGGAAGGTGATTAGATCATCTCCCACTAAACCTAAGGTGTCCTTATTCTTCGCAAGATACATATCATAAATATTCAGAATAACACTTCTTCTTTCTCTAGTAGATCTCCTTAAGGGCACCGGTTCATCCTCATTTTGAGGTTGTTGAATTTCATTATGTCCAATATTTTCATGTTGTCCGTTATTTACGGGAGTCTCTATATTATTTTGAATTGTATGTTCTTTGTTGAATTTCAGGTACAATTACTTGATTTCCAACAGGAACTAAAGTTTGAGGAATAAAGAGTGGTTCCTCTAACTCTTGAAATTCAAAATCATTACTATTTCTCCCACTAAATTCAACATCCTCAAGGAACCTAACATTGTCAGTCTCGAAAACCAAATAGGTTTTACACCTTCAGGTAATGGGACAAGATCCCAAATGTCATTGTCTTTTATTGATTTTAACTCCTCATTAATGGCATTGATCCACTTATGAGAATTAGAACTATTAATGGCTTCATGAAAGGTGATTAGATCATCTCCCACTAAACCTAAGGTGTCCTTATTCTTCGCAAGATACATATCATAAATATCCAGAATAACACTTCTTCTTTCTCTAGTAGATCTCCTTAAGGGCACCGGTTCATCCTCATTTTGAGGTTGTTGAATTTCATTATGTCCAACATTTTCATGTTGTCCGTTATTTACGGGAGTCTCTATATTATTTTGAATTGTATGTTCTTTGTTGAATTTCAGGTACAATTACTTGATTTTCAACAGGAACTAAAGTTTGAGGAATAAAGAGTGGTTCCTCTAACTCTTGAAATTCAAAATCATTACTATTTCTCCCACTAAATTCAACATCCTCAAGGAACCTAACATTGTCAGTCTCGAAAAATGTTCTAGTTTTCGGGTCATAAAATTTATATCCCCTAGATCTCTTAGCATACCCTACAAAGTAACTACCAACGAACTTAACGTCCATACGTAGTTTTGTCGGTAGCCTTTGAAGCAGGTCTATTGAGAATATAAGTAGCGGTTTTTAATGCTTCGCCCATAATGAGTGAGGTAAAACATACTTCTTACCATATCCTTAAGGATTCTATTATGTCTCTCCACTATACTATGCTAGGTTTGCCCGGCATGGTGTAGTGAGGGACAATCCTACACTCTTCAAAATAGCGAGTATAAAGGACCCGAACGTTATTCACCCAATACGTTATACCGTTCGTAGTTTTCACTATCATGATCGGATTTAACGTTCTTAATAGTCTTTCTTATGCCTTAAAAGACTTGAAAACGTCCAATGATTGAAACTTTACATGAAGAAAATAATGTATCCATAACGAGAGTAATCATCCATGAACGTAATGAAATATTGTTGACCATTCCATGAAGGATTAATGAATGGTCCACAAATGTCCATATGAATTAGTTCCAAGACGTTTGATACTCTCAAAATTCTATTTCCTTTAATGTTTGTAAATTTATTCTTTAAGACACTTAATGCAAAAGTTTTATTCGGAGTATCAAGTTATTTTAGAATTTCCTCCGACATAAGCTTTATCAATTTTCTCTTTGGAGATATGACCCAAATGCCTATGCCATATAATATAAGAATTTCCACTTGATAACTTTTGCTTAGTGCCTTTAGTTTTGGTTTCATTATTATGGGACTCATTTATTTTCTTGACTGTATCAAGTAAATTAAGATTATCGATATATGACAAAGTACTAGTACCGATAAATTTGGAATTTAAAATAAAGATCACATTTATTATTCCCAAAAGAACAAGAGTAACCTTCCTTGTCCAAAATTGTGATAGATATTAAATTTCATCAAAAGATGGTACAATGAATGTATTATTTAATACAAAATAATAGCCAGTACATATCATTAATCTAAAAGTCCTTATGCCTATAACTTCAACCGGATTTTCAGCTTCCATATAGATATATTTCTCATCTTCATTGGGGATTCGGTAATTCAGGCAACCCTGCATACATGAACTAATGTGAGTTGTTGCACCAAATACAACCACTATGTATATTAAGGAATTGAAACCAAATTTGCCTTAGTACAAACAAGACCAAATGACATACCATCCTGAATTCGCCATTCGCGATACTTATGATAGTCGTTCTTCATGCGAGTAAGGTCCTTGCAAAAGAAGCATTTCTTGACTTTATGATCTTTAAATGATCCCTTATGCTTCTTACTTGCAACCGCAATTTCCTTCCCTCTTCTCTTAATCCCATGAGAAGAAGTAAATACTGAGTGAGTACTTTCTAATTTAAGATATTTCATCCTATCTTCCTCTAATGTCATATGTGAAATTAATCCATTAATATTCCACTTGTACTTTCGACATTTATAGGTCACCTCAAAAGGACCAAATTGAGGAGGAAGATAGATCAAAACTAAGTGCACGAGCAAATCTTCCGAAATCTCTAACTTAAGTGCCTTTAGTTTGATCGAAAGATGAAATAATTCAATAATGTACTCTCGAAGATTTTCTTCACCCTTGTACCGTATGAAAACAAGTTTCCACAAGAATTCAAAGAAAAATTCAGCATTTTCGATCTCAGAGACATTGTCCAAAAATGTCTTTGAAACTGCATTTTTCATGATCATTAGACTCACGCGGTTGGACCGTTCCCATTGCTCAACATTTTTCCGTTCTATAACGGTATTTCCTTTAGTTAGAGCAGCGGGACTTGATTCCCCTAATGCGTGATCGATGTCCATATTGCCTAAGATCATCGTTATATTATTTTTTCAAGTTTTAAGTTTAGTCCCAGTAAGCAAAGGTACATCATTTATAGCAGTAGTTACGGATGAAGCATTAATCAAATCTGAAGGAGAAGAACAAGAATGAAACAAAACATATATAAGAAACTACACAATGATTAATTATATCAAATGAATTCCATCAAAATAAAAGATAATCAATATGACATCAAGACTAATCTTTGGATTGCGAATTGACTCACAGTTTGATTTATCTTAGGGTAAACAAATAGCTTAAACAATACACTTTAAATACTTGCCTTCCTTTGGGCCGGTTCAAGTATAGAAAATGTCCTAAAGTTTAAGGTACTTGTTTTCCGGTAATAAAGAATATAAACAATTCATTTTAAACACCCGCCTTCCTTTGGGATGGTTCACAGCATTTAAAATGATCAAAAGTTTAGTTCAATTATTACCCCATGAATGTAAATACTTAGTCAACAATAAGGTCTCCTTTGGAAAACAAGCATGTTATCACATATCAATATTTACATTCATCACTTTAACAAATTTGTATTTAAATAACGTAAATTGTTTTGACAACAATATTATTTAAACAATGAATAAATTTGTTTAAGCATATAATTAATCATACTTTAGGGCATTTAAGACTTTAAGGTAATTTCTGAAAATTTAAAGGTAAACAAACAAGTGAAATGTATTATTAAAATATAGTATATATCCTTTTGTTCTATCCGTCCATTCTTAAAGTTTGATAACTCTAAGAACCATCGAAGCGCGACTGGTGTCCAGATACTATAATTTACTAACTAATTTTTCACAAAATTCTGGGCAAAACTCAAAAAATCTCTCTTTCCTAGCCAGAGCACGACTCGTGCCCACAAGCACGAATGGGGCACGAGTGGAAATGAATTGCTTGATTTTAATCAGAACGACTTGAAAGCTTGAAAACGAGTCGTGGGCACGAATGACCAAAAGAGCACGACTCGTGCCAAAAGGCACGACTCGTGCCCAATGCCCAGAATCTTGAAAGGTCACCATTTAAACGACAGGAATCAAAGGGCACGACTCGTGCCCAATAGCACGACTCGTGCCCACTGTCCAGATTGGTGAAAAGTCATCAGTTTTAACACCCTTTTATGAACAGGTTTGAATCAATTAGAGAGGGCGCCGGGCCTTTTGCCAGGACAACGAGCCATAACACCCAATTAGACTATCAATTCTTAACTTAATGGTGAATCAATATTCAACCAAAGCAAGTAGATCCGCATCTCACATCACATTTTTAAATGCGTGGCTATGCATATGAACAAACTCACAACGCATCCAAGGATGGTGGCTATGTTCAAAATGGGATAATCTTACATTAAGAATTGAAAGCCTTTGAGTAAACCAAAAACAGAAATAGAATGAAGTTTTATGAATATAATACTCTTAGACAAGATGAGTATCATGATCAAGAACAAAAACTAAATGAAATCATACAAGAATTAAAGTATAAGGCTTTATAAGAATTTCAAACTCAATCTAGTATATGAGCAGGCTCTGATACCAATTGTTGGAACATTAACGATCCATTAACCATGAACCGACTCACAACTAGATTAAGAATGAGAAGAAGAAGAAGACGGAAGCGTGTACCTTGTGATTCCATGATTATGTTCTTCATCTTGTTCTTGAGTAGAAGGAGGAAGTATGAAGATAATCTTTAAAGTAGGGGAGAGTAGATCTTCTAAATGATAGTGCCCACACTTGATCTTCTTAGTGAATAAATAGAAGATTTGTGACTGAATTTAGTGAATGAATAAGTGTCTCTAAATGGCTGATGAATAGCCTTTATATAGATAGAGAAGGGGCACTTCATTTAGGGACTACACCATTTCGTAAAGAAGGCGGTGAGAAGTTACCATTATGCCCATCATTTAATGGTACTTACACCTAATGGAATTCTACATATTTGGTCTATACTTTAACATTATTAAATGATTATAACATATGGAATTAAATAACACATATTATTAATCCATGTTCTAACAAGATATCCTAAACAAAACAAGTGAGACCCCCGAGAGTCGAGGCGTCATCATATTCCTTAATATTTTTTTTGGTACAAAAGGAAAAATTAAACAAAATCTAGACTCTCATGTCAGCCACCATGAGTTCCTTGAGTTCTTCATTCATTAGGTGCTTCCATGCGCACAAACGGATGGTCCTGATCTGCTTCAAGGTTAGCTAAATAGTCTGCACAGAAATTATCCTTACCCTTGCGAAGTGTGTGTTGAATGTAGCAGTCAGCTGCACGGAGAAGTGTTTGGATACCTTCCATAAGAGCAGCATGAGGGTGGTGATTTTCTTCAGCTGGTCCTTGAGCCAGATTAACCGCAGCAAGGGGTCCGAATTCCTTAATGTCACCCAAGTATATGGTCTGGGCTTTCTCAATTACAAGCATCAAAATGGGCCTTTAGGCCCACTTTTCAACCCTTTTGGGAAATGCATTTCATCTACTCATCTGGTAGTACGGAAAGCAAGTATTGCATAATTGCATTCATCCTAAAATAAATGAGTACCCAAATTTAATTTTCTTCTTAACAAAAACACTTACGATCCGAAGAAACTACCACTTTGATTTTCGTGGGTAAATCAAATAAATTTTAATCATAATTTTATATAGATCTAATTATTTCTATGCAATTTTAAAAATAATTATTGATCGTATTTCTGATCATAAATCAATAAAAAAAAAATTAAAATTGCAGGTTTTTATAAGGAATAAAGAATGATTATTTAGCCCACCCATTTGGTTTATCATTTGTACTCTTTTAAATTAGCAGTCAGCATCATATTACAGGTCTACTTTCAAAAAGTTTTGGAAATTAAAGGTGTGAATTTATGTTTAATTGAAAGATATAAGTTGTCTAAATTAAATAGAGACATAATTCAAATTTAAATAATCCTTCAAATCCTATAAAAAGGTTTAAATCACTGTTAATGATAAGGATTATGGACTATGGAATAGTCATAAATAAATAAATAAATAAAATAAAGCCGGAATAGACCAAAATCAAATGAGTCAAGTCAAAATAGATGTACGACAAGCTGTCATCCTTCTTGCCGGGCGAAGCCAAATTAAAAAAATTGAAAGACCCGAGCCAACAAGTGTGAATGACAGAAGATCTCGCTTGATAGTTAGCAAGTGACTCCAAACTAAATTGCTACAAATGCATTATCATAAAATCATTAGGACAAACTATACACTCATTCCCATTTTGTACCCCCACGTAAATTTTATCTCAAGGTGGTACCTTGACTAACCAAGAATCCCACTTTACCCCTAACACCAAACGGCATTAAAATTTTAACGAAAATTGGTCATGTGAAGGCTATTTTAGTCATTCTCATTTTAACTTTTTATAATTGTTTAATTTATTTTTCTCTTTAAATATACAAGCATTATTAATATCAAAATGTTATAATTCATTATTCAATATTAAAAATATATTTTTGAAAGTAATAGTAAATCATCTCTTTCCCACTCCTACCAGCCTTCCCGTAACCCCCTCTCACCATCTTTTCTTGCAGTTCCCTACTTTACCTCCTTCCTCCTCAATCCCTCCACCCGCCATCCTCCTCCTCCATTCCTTCCCACCTTCTGCAATTCAACGAAAACATGTGGGCTCTAGGAATGTAAACTCTCACATCCTCTTTCACTCTCTTTTTCTTCTTCCGGATCTACAATTTCTTGACACCCCGCCCTCCCTTTTTCCAGATTTGCAGGAAGTACCACTAAGCATCTCCATTTTGTGTTGCCTTTTTGTTTTTAGTTTTTGTTTTCTTTTTTTGATTTTAGGATAAATGATTTGAGGATGATGATTATTTTGTGTTAATGTTTGGGGAGAATGGTTTTGATTTTTTTTTAATAATTTTGGAACTTTTATTATGGGAGAAATGTTGGTTTTGGTGTCCGAATTTGGGTGGTGGTTGTAGTGGTGGTCCTGGGGTGGTGATAGTGGTGCTGGTAGTAGTGGTTGAGTTGTGCTTATTGAATGGGTGATTGAGTTGTGTGGTGCTTATTGAATGGGTGATTGAGTTGTGTGGAGAAGTTGATTACCACACCTAACAACAAATTGTCATCCATACCCTTCCTTTTTTAAACAAATTGACAAAAAAGTTCCTCATGTGTCATGCACATGACCCATTATTTCAGTTAAAATTTTAACGTCGTTTGGTGCTAGGGGTAAAGTGGGATTCATGATTAATTAAGTTACCACCTTGAGACAAAATTCACGTGAGTATACAAAAGTGAGAATCTATAGTATAAATCAAAGCTGGGTGGGCATTGTAGAATGAATAGTTTCATGTGAGGAAATGACCATTTTGTCCTCACTATTCACTCCCTTTCCCATTTTACCCTCTCTCCATTCACGGTTTAAAATCTATAGTATAAATCAAAACCCCTTTTGAACAGTTCTATGAACAGTTTCAAAGGGAAAAATTTCTATTTTGCTCTCATATATTTGTTTCTTTCTCATTTTGTCCTTAAAAAAATTATTTAATTTAAAAAAAAAAAAAAATTAAAAAAAAATAAAATTAAAAAAAAAAATTACGCGGCTTTATACATTTGCCTCTTTCCCATTTTACCCTTAAATTTTTTTTTTAATTAAAAAAAAAAGGTTTTCTGGACACAAAGCTTAATTAAAAAAAAAAAAAAGCAAACGTGTCCTCGAACACGAACATATTCTAGTAGATGTATATTTAGGCGGTTACATGTATTTTGGCCAAATCATTACATAGTACTTATAATACGTCAATGATTGACCTTGTGCCCCTTTTTTATGCTTACCTTGCAAAGTACTCACCAATCTAATCCCATATAATATAAAATTCGTGAAATCATAGTTAATAACTCATTCGGTTTTTTTTTTTTTTTTTTTTTTGATACCAGTCGCCTTCGCGCAGTTATAACTCATTCGTTTTATAATTGGTGATGACGTTGTAGTTAAGTTATTGAAATTTTTTTATATGAAAAAATTTGTACTAATGTTATTGCTTAATTTAGAAATGGTAAGATTAAATAAATGTTCCTTGGTAAATTATTTTGGACCGATGTGCATATGTCTTTATAAACTAATATTTTGATGATTGAATTATAAGCCAATTTCTAATTTCTCACTATTGTTTTTCTTTCTTTGTTTTTTTGATTGACCCCACTGAACTTTATTTTTGTTCAACGTCACCACTTTGTCCAGTAAATTGTTATAAATTTAACAAAAGTTAGTTATATGACCTTAATGCCTAACTTTGGGTTAATTTTTTGACATTTTTGTTAATTTATGCTTTTGTGTGTGCTTTTTTTTTTTTCCACTACTCACACACACACATGCACGCACAGAAGCGCCTAGGAGATAAATTCTAGGGAGAGAAAGCCTTCCCTCTAATTTCTGGGGGGATCGAACCCATGACCTCCAGGATGAAAGCCATGAGCTCAAGCCAGCAAGTCAAATTCCCATGTGCTGATTTTGTGTGTGCTAACTATATGATTAGGGGGGACACCCCCGACATTTTACGTGTACATTAGATTCATATGTCATCAGAAACTTAACCTAAGTTAGGCTTATGAGGTCAGATAACTAACTTTTGTTAACTTTTTTGACGATTTATTGGTCGGAGTAGTGATATTGAAAAAAAGTGAAAAAATTCAGTGAGGATAATCAAGAAAATTAAAACTGGACTTTAAAACTGACTTATAGTTTAACAACTAAATATTAGTTTTGCCAAAAATTAACCAACAGAATGAACCTCACTTGATATATAATGTAAATTTGCATGTTGATGTCACAATCCATCTTTAAAAAATGAAATAATTCCATGATTCCCTCTCACCCCAAACCATTTTTCATAAAAACTCATGTTATTTCCAAAAACCTACATACAACTATAGGCATAGATCAAAATTTCTTCTAACCCATCACCTCATTGGTCCGTTCTCTCCTGGCACATCGAACAACAACGCCACCACAATCCGGCCTCAACACAGATCCGATCACCCATCACCTCATTGGCTGTCTTAACGTTGCTCCGGTAAAACTCCTTCACCAATCCCCTGATTCAGTACGAGCCAAGCCACGACATCAAGAGATTCCGGATCGAAGCTCCATGGATTCCAGCTAAAAATTTCAGCAACTCCGACCATTGTTCCATTATTTCTGACGAATCTCCATATATTTTGTCGAATTACCACATATTCTGGCCATGATTTGCTGCAAATATATGCAATCGGGAAATTCAAGCCAAATTTACACTTATAACAAGGTATAAGAGTGTTTTTTTTTCACATTTTGAAGAAAATCATTATCCCATGTGACGGGCAAGGCCCATTGGGTCCAACCCTTAACAAAAATACATAACTCCTGAATACGATGTAACAATATGTCGGCCAAGACACAATGGAAGCTCGTCATATAACTATGGCGACCATGGATGTAAATCTAAGTCGACCAAGACCAAAGTATGTTTGATATGTCGACTAATACCATATCTCCCACATGTAAGCCCACCGGGATTATATCTCCTTCAGATAACAAAGGGAGTGCGGTTCTCTACCTTTGGTCGTCTTATACAGTTACTACATAAGTCCTATGTCTACCAACGATTGGTGACCAAGGACTAAGTCGATCAAGGCCATGCACTCAGCATGAACATCTGTCCAGTTAATACAATTCAAATCCTATCCAAATATGAAAACCTTGTAATTAGGATCTGGATATAATTCAATTCCTTAATTCTCTTCTAACTTTCTTTCCAAATAAGGAAACTGCCTCATATCACTATAAATACTTGGCATAAATCTAATAATTATGCTAACACATTTTTTGACTCTAAACTATTATAAATTGATTTGTTCTCATCAAGGTTCTAAAAAGCGCTAGGCGGATGCTAGGCGGCGGAGCTGGGCCTAGCGCCTAGGCGGGGACTAGTCGAGATTAGTCGGGGCCTAGGCGGGTTTTAGAACTAGGCGTTGGAGAGGGGCCTAGCGCCTAGGCGGGGCCTAGGCGCCCTTAGGCGGGGTCTTTTAGAACACTGGTTCTCATACACACATATAATTACTCTCACATCGTATGACATTCGCCGGTGAATACTCGGCTTATTTTACGTGTTTGTTTATCTTTTTCAGGATATTGAAGTCAGTAGGAATATATGAATCAATGGATTTGAATTGATCCGACATTTTGGCATCATTAAAAGTAATTATAGTACTATACATTTAAGATATAATAACGAATGTATATGAAATAATATTAAACATTAATTTGTGTAAATTTATGAATCTTACGTAAATATTTTGAATTTTTTATGTTATTCAGAGTTTCTAGATTTCATAGCCCTTAAAAATAAAAGAGGTGGTCTCCCATGAGAACAAGGGGATCCGTCTCATGCATGAGACGGGTCGACTCATGACCCATGGGGCATAACCCGCCACGTGGAAGCCTCTTATAGGCCAACTTTTTAGGGGATATGAAAAATGCGCCGTCTGTGGGAATCGAACCCACGACCACGTGGTTAAAAAACCACATGCTCTACCAGCTGAGCTAAGACGGCTGTTGATCCCAATCCTTGATTGTATATATAAGTATCTGCCGACATGAAAGAACTCAATTTAGTAACTGAATGTTTGAATTTGTGTTTATAGTATAATTTTTTATTTAAAAAAAAAAGTAATAATAGGGACACAAAATGTAATGATTTTATAGGTGTTTTTATTTTTGCTTGTTTTTTTAGTTTTTATATTATTTTTTCGGCTTTTCAGTGGTTTAGAAAAAGTAATAGTTACCATCTCTTAATGTAATGACTGTATACATATAAAGTAACATTGTTCATAAGTAAACGTAATACCTGTTTAAAAAAAATAAAAGCTCGTTTTCACCAATTTTTTCAAATGTAATACAAACTATATGTATTACATTTGAAATGTAATAACTTATGTATATGAATGTAATAGTTTATACAAGTAAATGTAACACTTTGATAGATGAAATTGTAACATATTTCTATGGATAATGTAATACTTTTACATGTATCATGATAAATTTGAACTCATTGTAACTTATTATTTGAAAACATATAAATATCTATACATATGTGTTACAATTATGTACAAATACTATTACATATAAATAATACGGTTGTTACATTTTAGTTATAATAAGTATTACTTTTGCCAAACGAAGAAAATATAGGGAAAAACACTATTACTTTTCTGTATATATGTATTACTTTAATGTATACAAACTATTACTTTATATGCATATAATTATTACATTATTTTATAGTAATTATTACTTTTCACAAACCGAAAAAAACAAAATTTAAAAATTTAATTTTTTTTTTTGGCCTATGAGAGGCTCTCACACACAACACACAGCTCATTCTCACACAATCCATTTCTCTTTCTACCCTAGCCCTTCTCTCTCTAAACGCAATTACCATGGCCGCTCCCTAGATCGTCTTCCCCAACCGTTCCTCGCCCAGTTCTCCGGCCAAAACCTTCACTCTCCCTCTAAAATCAACTGACGATCCTCTCCCCTTCAAAATATAAAATTTAAAATTTAATTTTTTTTTTCAATCGTGAGTTAGATCTGTTTCGTCGAGGGATGACTGAGGGAGTAGTGAAGAAGACGATTGAGGGCCCGGCTGGTGGCGTGGTGGCGAGGTTTGGTGAGGATGTTCGACAATTTTGAGGAGCTCGACCGGTGTTTAGAACGGGTGTGGGTGTGATCGGACCCATGGATCCGATCCGTCTCATGGATGAGACGGGTATTCCTGTTCTCACCTAAGTTTTTGTCAAAATAAAATTGCTTATCTCTTGAAACCGTGAGATGAAGGGGACAAAATGATCGGACATATTTCGCAATTTACCTCCTCCAGCACTCTCTGAGGGGTCAAAGCCTAGGGGTTCAGGATAGTTTGGCGTAAGTTGGAAACTTGAGATATAAAAAAAAAAAAAAGGGGGGGGACAAAATGGAAACGTGTGGGGGAAAACCTCTGTTTTTTTTTTGTACAAGGGTAGACTAGATCATCATTACAAAAGGCCAATCATATAATCCAATATTTTATTCTGTTCAATTGTTAAGATCATTATCATGGAGTCGTCAAAGCAATAGTATATAATTGTACAAAGAAATGAGATTAATTATGTCTAATAAAATCATTTTCCTCTACAAAACTACTAGGGAATAGTGGATTCGGTCCACGGGAAATTGAAATGCTTTGTTTTCCGATAAGAATGGTACAAAATGAACAATACCAATTAATAGAGCTGGAGCACATAATCCCTCCGCCGCCAGTAGATAGTCGATTGTTCAAAATATAAAAAAATTAACAAATTAATTTTGAAATATCAGCTGAGACGGAGGGAACAAGTGATTTGTTCAAAATACTCCCTCCGTTCCGATTCACTTGGCACCAAAGAGATGAACACGGTAACTAAGAAAAAGTAAAAGAGATAATTAATTAAAGAAAATGTTGTGAGTAGAAAAGGTAAAGTAGGAAAGAGAATGAGTGGAGAGAATATTGATTTGATTGGTGTTGTGAGTGTAAAAACTTTTCATTTTGGACAGTGTCAAGTGAGGTGGGACGGACCAAAATGGAAATTAGTGTCAAGTGAAGTGGGACGGAGGGAGTATACTTCTTCCTCCGTCATATTATACTCCCTCCGTCCCGGCCGAAATGTCTCAAAATGAGATTGACGCGGAAATTAAGAAAAGTGATGTAAGAAAGAGAAAAAGGTTAAATGTTGTGAGTATGAAAAATTAAATAGGAGAGAGAATGAGTGGGAGGAATAGTTAGGAGAGAGAATGTTGTGAGTGTAAAAGTAAAGTAGGAGAGAGAATGAGCGGGATAGGAAGAGTATAAAAATAATAAAAACTTTCCTTTTTGAAATTGAGACATTTTAAATGAGACGCCCAAAAAGAAAACCAAAAAGAAAAGTTGAGACACTTCGGACGGGACGGAGGGAGTATTTCCTACGTTCCTTAATATATACTCCATCATTTCCACTTCATGCTTCACACTTTTAGTCATGCATGCAAATTAAGGAAAAATGTAAGTGAAAAAAATGTTATGAGTGTAAAAATAAAATAGGAAAGAGAATGAGTGGAGGAAATAGTAAATTTAAAAAGTGTTGTGAGTATAATAGTGAAATATGAGAGAGAATTAGTGGGTCGAATAGTAAAGATTCTTTGCCATTTTAGGAAAAGTGAAGTTTTTAATGGAATATCCATTTTGACAAAAAGTGAAGCTTGAAATGAGACGGAGGGAGTATTGCATTTGATTTGCCAATTTTTTAAAGAAAAAATTATTCCCTCCTTTCGATTGAAGATTTTTACTTTACTATAGTTTGTCCAAATTAAAAAAATTTAGTTGTTTATTTCTTAAAATGAACAATAAAACCAAATTACTATATTCACAATTGCAACTCATTTAAGTATTCTCAACTAATTTTCTATCTTTAGCTTTACTCACTTAAGTATTCTCAACTAATTTTCTATCTTTAGCTTTGCGTATTAATTTTTTTTTTTAATTTTATATAAAATAAAACAAAAAACACTAAACTGAGTTTTTGAAAGAGAGAATAGAAAATGAGGGGAGAGAAATGGAAGGGAAAGAAGAGTAGGAGAGGAAATTAAATAACTTTAAAATGCTACTGAGTTTAGTAAGGAAAAAAATTTAATTATACTTTTACCCTTAATGAAAGAAAGAGAAAGAGATATACTTCCTCCGTCTCATTAGTAGCAACACAGTTACTATTTATGCGTAGATTAAGAAAAAAAATAATGATATAAATGTTGTGAGTGTAAAAGTAAAATAGGAGAGAGAATGCGTGAAGGGAATAGTAAATTATAATGGTGTTGTGAGTATTAAAATAATGTAGGAGAGAGAATGAGTGGAGGGAATAGTGATAAAAACTTTCCTTTTTAAGAAATGTGTGGTTTGTAGTGGGACGTCCAAAAAAAAAAGTGTGTGACTTGTAATGGGACGGAAGGAGTATATAATTGGAGGGTAAAATAAGTTTAAAAAAAAAAAAATTTGTTTTATAAGATTTTCTTTTCTTTACAATTCCTCCCACTTTTGGGAGGATTGTATTTTTTTTTTTTTAAATATTTCTTTCTTTTCCGTCAGCTTATTTACTAAAAAAACTCTAAAGCAACATAAGGGAGTAAAATATACTCCATCTGTCCCGCTTGAAGTGTTTCAATTTTTCTTTTTGGGTGTTTCAATTAAAATGTCTCAACCAAAAAAATGAAAGTTTTTATTATTTTTTTATTTGTGGGACCCACTTGTCATACTCACAATAAATATCCACTAACTATTCTCTATCCCACTTTCTCTTTCCTACATGACTTTTCATACTCATAATATTTATTTCACTATACACTTTTTGTATTATATACTCCCTCCGTCCCAACAATTACTTCCACTTTTTTAAAAATCACGCAAATTAAGGAAATGGGAGGGAAGTAAAGATGTTGTGAGTGTAATTTGAAAATAGGAGAGAAAATGAGTGGAGGGAATAGTAAATTATAATAGTGTTATGAGTATTAAAATAATGAGGAGAGAGAATGAGTGGAGGAAATAGTAAATATTCCTTTGCCAAAAAAGGAAAGTGAAAGCTATTAGCGAGACATCCAAAATAACAAAAAGGGAAGCTTTTATTGGGACGGAAGAAGTATATTTATTCCTTAATTTTCTTGCATAATTAATTTTGAGACACTTCTAACCGAACGTATTAGATTTCCTTTGCCTTTCTTTAGTTTCTCACATTTTTAAAACTCGAAACACACTTTTAGTACAAGCAGTGGAAGATTTTTAGTAGTGGAAGATGACGGAAGTAGCAAAGTGGTAGTAGGCTAGTAAATAAAGTGATAACCAATAACGCGTGCGACTGGCAGGAATCTTCAACCGGTAAACCTTTTCCATTACCACACCGCTCCCCCACGCACAACGCTCCCTTAATCATTTCTCAGTCCAGAATTCCTGATATGAATTTTCTTTATTTAATTTAGTAGATTTGATGAGGTGACTTAGTTATAAAAATAAAATTATACTGTAATTATGTTTTGTTACAATATTACCAAGCATTATTGATATTTAATGTACAATAAAAATTACAATCAGATGAGAGTCTCATTGCTCTATATTATAATTTAATGTAAAATAAAAAAAATTAATAAGATTCTCTAGTTTAATGCAAAATAAAAAATCTGGCCACAATTAAATTGAAGATAGGTCAAAAAATAAGTTCATGTACACAATTCAAATTTACTTTCAGAAAAGAAAAGTGAAATATTATTTTATAACACTCAGAAAATTATCAAGCTTATTTTTATTTTTTTTTGTAACATTTTAATCCTATTTAATAGATGTTGGAGTATTAAATAGGATTTACCAATTGCAACCATAAACGAAATATTATTGTAGTGATGAATGATAAAAAATCGACCATACAAGCCATTGTTTAGATTATTTTTTTAAAAAGGACTCTACACCGTATATTTATTTTCTCATAGTGACACTAAGTTGTAGAAGTAATACCATGCTTATGTTTTTCTAAAAAAAAGTTGGAGCCTAATATACATCATCTCAGTCTCATTTATAAATTTACTTATTTTTCAAATTACTAATGTTTTTCTAAAAAAAAAGTTGTAGCCTAATATTTAGTTCTTATTTTTCTTAATTATTGTGTTTAAATAATATAGTAAACTTATAAATACTCCTTTCGTCCCATTTCAAGCTTCACTTTTTGTCAAAATAAATGTCCCATTAAAAGCTTCACCTTTTTTAAAATGACAAATAATCTTTACTATTTAACCCACTAATTCTTTCTCCTATTTCACTATTATACTCACAACACTTTTCAAATTTACTATTTTCTCCACTCATTTTCTCTCCTATTTTACTTTTATGCTCACACTTTTTTTCTTCTCATCTATTTTCTTAATTTGCATAATTTGAAAAAAATGTGAACCATAAAATGAGACGGAGGGAGTATAACGGAAGAAGCAATTTATAATTCATAAAAGTATAAAATTTGAGTATACCCAATAAATTTGGTAAAAAATAAATAAAATATGAGTCATTAAAATGATAATAGGGAGGAAACTACTTAAACGGTAACATTACAATTACACGCACTTGCAAAGCGCGTCAGTCAAGGACCGAAAATTCCAGCAGAGTCAAGCTCACTCTCCATCGAGGCATCGACACATACCCGTTAAGCATTTCACTCTACTAAATGAACTCACCGGGCCCACTTCTGTCATACTGAAGGAGGCATTTGAATTTCATTTCAAATGAATTTGCATTTGCATTTAGAGACGACGAAACGGAAGGGATCCGGTAAGAGGCAAAATTGGTGTGTGGGCCCCATTTTTTTTTGAAAGGTTTGACTTAGACCAATATAATCAGAAAGCGAGTAGAGGAAAAGTCCACACCTTCCTGCCTTCTTCCTTTCACTTGTACCCTTTTCATTTCATTTATTTACATATATATACCCCCAACCCATTCTCATTCAATCCAAATCCATTTCTTCTCGATTCAATCGTCTTCCTGAAATTCTCCATTAATTCTACACAGCTAGCTCAAGGGATTTCAATTAACTGCTCGATCGAAGGTGTGTTTTCTTGAATTTGAATCTTAGTGATTTGGTTGTTTTCCTTTTTGTGGATTTGTTTAATTTTGAACTTAATGTATGCTAATTCTTGATTTTTACCTTTTTAGGATTTGATTTGATGAAAATTTGCTCGATTGATTTGGTTATGGAGGAACAGAAGAATGGGGTGTCGGGTAAATACTCGAATTTGCTTGATTTGTCTGCTACTGATGACCTTGCCGCCTTTGTGTCGGAGGTGGAAGGGAAGGGTCTTGAGGTTGATGAGGCGGGGTTTTGGTATGGTCGGAGAATCGGGTCGAAGAAGATGGGGTTTGAGCGAAGAACCCCTCTTATGATTGCTGCTACCTATGGCAGTACCAAGGTTTTGGAGTATATTGTTGAAACGAAAAGGGTTGATGTCAACAAGAGATCTGGTTCCGACGGCGCCACCGCTCTCCATTGTGCCGCCGCCGGTGGGTCGTTCTCCTCCGTTGAAGTGGTCAAGATGTTGCTAGAAGCGTCCGCTGATGTAAATTTGGTTGATGCGGATGGGAACAAGCCTGGTGACTTGATTGCTCGTCAGGTCAAATCGACAGGTTCTTCTAAAAGGAAAGTTTTGGAAATGTTATTGAAGGGTTTCGCCAGCGATTTGGAGGAGGAAGATGAGAAGCAATGCGCGACGCCGAAGAAGGAATATCCGGTCGACATATCTTTGCCTGACATTAACACCGGCGTCTATGGAAGTGATGAATTTAGAATGTTTAGTTTCAAGGTGAAGCCATGCTCAAGGGCGTATTCACATGATTGGACGGAGTGTCCGTTTGTTCACCCAGGCGAGAACGCAAGAAGAAGAGACCCAACGAAGTTCAACTACAGCTGCGTGCCTTGCCCGGAGTTCCGCAAAGGAAGCTGCGTGAAAGGAGACGGCTGTGAGTATGCACACGGGGTGTTTGAATCTTGGCTTCACCCAGCTCAGTACAAGACACGCTTGTGTAAAGACGAAACCGGGTGTGCGAGAAAAGTGTGTTTTTTTGCCCACAGGGTTGAAGAGATGCGCCCCTTGTATGCCTCCACCGGCTCCGCCATGCCTTCCCCTAACTCCGGCGCCATGAGCTCCATGGATATGGGTCAGATGAGCCCTCGAGTAATTGGGTCAACGCCTCCCTTGTCGCCGGTCTCATCACCCATGGGTGGGAATTTGTGGCAGAACAAGATTAATGCCACACCGCCTGCATTGCAGCTCCCTGGCAGTCGTCTGAAAACAGCTTTGAATGCTCGTGACTTCGAATTGGAGCTAGAATTGTTGGGGTTGGAAAGTCTAAGAACCCAACAACAAAGACAGCAACTGATTAATGATCTTTCAAGCCTTTCATCTTCTCCATCAATGTGGAGCAACAACAACAATAGGTTTGGGGAGATGATTCCTGCTAATCTTGATGAAGTTTTTGGATCTCAAATGCAGGGTTTATCACCAAGAATGTCAACAACAGCCCAATTGCAATCCCCAACTGGGCTTCAAATGCGCCAGAATTCGAACCAGAACCAAAACCAAAACCAACTTCGATCCAGTTATCCTTCATCAAACTACTCATCCTCCCCTGTCAGAAAACCGGCACCCACAACCATTGGCTTCGACTCTTCCTCAGCAGTGGCACAAGCAGTCATGAACTCGCGGTCTGCTGCCTTTGCCAAGCGCAGCCAGAGCTTCATTGACCGCAGGGCCTCATTGGGCCATCCTCCGGGCATCACAAAGCCCCAGCAGCACCAGTCCCCCAATCTATCCGAATGGGGTTCGCCTGATGGGAAACTGGACTGGGGTTTCAATGGTGGTGATGACTCCCATAAGCTAACTAAGTCAGCTTCTTTTGGGTACCACAATGGCAATGGTTCGCCATTGAGGTCATCTCCACCATTGAATGAGCCGGACGTGTCTTGGGTTAACTCAATGGTGAAAGATGTGTCCTCAGTTGGTGCTGGGCTCTATAGCTCAGAACAGGAAAAGTATGGCGGAGGTGTTCAAGAAATGATCCCACTTTGGGCTTGAGCAAAGTGTACATAGAGCAGGAACAGATGGTGGCAGCGGCAGCTTAATCACCCCAATTATTTTTATTTTTAATATTTTTCTTTGAAATGTTTCTTCATTAAACTACAGGATTGAATTTGATTTCAATTGGAAAAAAGAAGTGAGTATGATCATACTTGTTTGATTCTTGATTAACAGATTAGGAAGGAGTGTGTAGTGAAACAATTTTTTCAATTTTTGATGTCAATGTAATAGCATAATCCCAACTGGGAATTTCCCTAATCATTCAGCAGTATTATGACTATTTTTTCTATGTATTTGTTGATTTGGATTGAATAATACACAAATTGTTGTACATGTCCGGTTCTGATTCTAATTGGTTTGGTCTCGCCTTCCTCCATTGCTACTAAGTCACTTCACAAAAGTCGATTGCTACTACGTCACTTCACAAAAGTCGGAGGTTCATCCCAAACATTAGTTTCATATCTTAACTTACAAAAGTCGGAGTCTCATCCCAAACATCAATAATATTTCATCTCTTAATTTACAAAAGTCAGAGTCTCATCCTGAGCATTAATAATAATTTCATCTTAACTTACAACAAATACTATTCCAATCTAGGTCATGAGACGAGACTTTCGAATTCCATTTCGAATTCCACTTCAAGGAAGACTTGGAGATGAGTTGATTCTTAAAAACTTACATGTTGTTATTGATACACAACCACAAATATTATTAATAACAAATTTTACATACATAATTAAATTAATTTAATAATTATTGCTCAATTACCTATTGACAAAAAAATTATTAAAGTTTAGAAGATTATTGACAGAAAGAGTAGTATAGAAATTAAATACTCTCTTCGTTCCACGTGAGTGGAGACTTATTTCTTTTTTCGTCTGTCTCAATTAAGTGGAGACTATTCAAAATAACAAACTTTTTACACTATTTATTCCACTTATTCTCTATTATTTTATTTTTATATTCACTACACCAATCAACTTAGTATTCATTTCACTTATTTTCTCTCTTATTTTATTTTTCATACTTACAAACACATTCTTGCACTAATTCTCTATCTTATTTTTCTTTAATTTTGTGTCTAATTTTTTTTTTTTTTTATCTCAACTCAACTCAAGTGGAACATAGTGGGTATATTTATATCTATAAATAATTGTTTGAGGATCGATATTTTTTTGTTTTTTTTTAAATTCTTAAAAATAAAATTTTAACTTTTAAAAGGCGTCGAAAAAGGAACAATTTAATGAAAGCAAAATAAAAAATTTAGCATATCTAAAGTTGTTCATACAACTACAACTGTTCACGAATAACTTAACTGTAATTTTATACTATAGATATCCCACTAAAATAAGAATGACATTGTGCAAAGACTGACCATAATTCACTGGAAAAATGACAGTATACGAGAATGAATGATGGTTGTTTAATGCCGTCTGGCACACATTATTATTAGGAGTAAAAATTTGATTTCCTGCTCATTATGAATACCTCCTCTTCGCTCAAAACGCTTTCATTACAATCTGATTTTTTATAAAAACTTTGATCACAATTTATGAGATATCAATCGGGTTCAAGTAAATTTTAAAAGCTATTGTTAATAATATTATTAATCTGCTGAATCAATAGAATTCTTTTAGAATTTCTCATAAACATAATTAAATCAAGTCATATATTTACAATAAGTTCAACTAAAAATTAAACGGCACAAAGCATTTGGAGACGGGACATTTCACCACGTTGGGTCAGCATGTCGTGGCACTAACAGTATTAGCATTAGGAATGCCGTTCAGTCTGAGTTGAGAAATGGAGGTCATCTTTATAATTAGAAATGTAGAAAGCAAATTTTCTCAAATGAAATAATGAGTATCTATCTAATATGGTTGGCTTAGATTAATCTTGCTGACTTTTGATTTGTGTTGAACTGGATAAACCTTACTGACCACATTTCTTGTGCGCTGAATTTTCATATTATGTGTTCAGAAAGATTGTTATCCTCCAAACACTAATTGTATGTAATTCGTTTGATCGTTAGATAAGAATCCAGATGTAATTCGTCTGCCTTCGATTTAAAATAACATCGGTGGATAAAAATTTAAATGTAAATATAATTCGAAAAATTACACGAGATAATTTTTACGTAATATATTACACACCTCGTCAAAATTTCTTTCAGTACATCAACATTTCAGTATTGTGAAATACCGATCGCTCACACTCATACATATAAGCACTTTAGCTCTTTCCTTGTAGTTACTCTAGAAAAAGCAACATATACTTGTCCACGACTAAACACCGGCCTCGGAAGCAAAAGGCCAACATGTAGCTGATTGATCGACCTCGACTTTTATTTGTCGTCATTGCAGAAGAAACTACAACTGGGAATTGTCTCCGCTGAGAGCCCCAATCGAAATTTGTCTGATCGTAAGGTGACATATGAACATCCTCGTGATCAACATTCTCTTATTAACATTCTTTCCTGACAACACAAATTACCGCCTCAACAATGTGCTTACCTATATACTTCTGTGGCCACGCCAGGATTTTCTTGCCATTTCATGTCTACCTGATTGTGACTGCCTGTAATGGAACTAATCACACTTGATTTGTCTTCATATATATGTTTTGATATTTATATATACATCATTGAGATTTACATTTCATTCATTTCCTGAGTTTTTAGATATACTTATATTTTCTTAATCACAAAGATTTAAAATCCTTAAGTCGGCCGGGACGGAGGGAGTATATTAAAATAACAATAGATGTTTTATAAACAATAATTCCAATAATAAATTGTATAAATGTATAATTATATATTGCAAAATTGATTTGCGTACCTAGATTTGTAACCCGCATCAAGCTTGTACCGTTACACCCGGGCTTGATCTAGCCGTAACAACATGACGATACATCCATGCTCTTAGCTTTCGCATGTGATTGTGGTATTCCAGAGCACTTGACGGTGTTTAGAAATTCGTCGAGAGGCTTCCACCGATCGGTTACTCCTCGGCCTTTGACACAAAGGCCACGAACTCACTGTATTCCACCTCTCTTCAGCAGCAAGATGACATAACATACTCATTAATATCGCCAACAATCTCATTTGTTGGTGAAAGTATAGACCGATTCTCGGAAATTCATCAACATCTGATTCTCGCATTAAGTTCGGTATATGGCATTCACGCTAGCTAAGATGGTATTGACATATCTCTTATCAATATGTCAATCCGGTATTTTGATTTCAACTTCACCATGGTTCTTATCAAGAAGAATAACTAACATATAATAAATACACATTAGTAAAAATATGAACTAAAAATGCAAAGCAAAAATCAATATTAAAATTGAGAGAAGACCGAAAAATTATGAAGCAAGCTTATTAATATTGTTATTTACGGATATAGTACATAAATTGCAACAAAGGTAGTAAGGCTTCAGACAGAGGTAGGGAAGACCAACGGGGCTAAAATATGTATCTATATCTTAAAAACAGCTTGTTACTTATCACTGCATTCTATCACTGGGCTAATACCTCACCCATTTGCAAACTTGGCTCGGATATTCTCAACATCCGAAGAAGACTGGTCTGTTTACATAATTTTTTATATTTTAATCTTATTATAACTTTTAAAATATATACAGATATACATAATGTTAAACAAAATGTATTTGAGTCACGTAATCTCATGTTCGTGCCACTCCTTAGGCTTTGCATTCACTCCATAGTAATGATGAACACAGTGAAGCATGCACACATCATTTTTCGCTACCCATAGGTAACATCGACAGGTTTGTCCAGAAATCTCCTCCAAATACCACAACCTTACCAGCCACACAGCTTGTCACATAAATCGCCCATCGTGGCCACCTGAATATCTCGCAAGCTACTTATCATGCGCCTCAAAGCAAAGTGTTTATGTGCCATTGGAGATTCGTCCCAGTTAATAAGCGATGTTTTTTGACCACCCGCCTCATCGTAACCTCGGCTTAAGCTTGCGCACATGGAAGTCTCAAGCCAGGCAGCAGTTATACCAGCTCAATGGGTAGCTTATTTCCCGTGAGGAGCGAATGAAGGAACACTCATCGGATTTGCAATCGCAACTACAAGCTTCTTCAAGATTCAGTAATGGAAAGACACACGGGCGCTTCCACATAATGTCTTTTTCGCACTTCCATACTCATACAGAAGAATGACTATCGACGCTGACGATGATTTCTTCATATGTCCCTTCGCTCGCGCGTGAGTTGTTTATACAACCCGCCGTGCTCAGCCGCCACCTCTTCCATATCATATGATGTTTCACATCTAAAATAAGCTTGTTCTGTGCATCCTCACAAGCAGAGTCACTCACTTAGGCATATTTGTAAACCATGCAAGCTACTTCCATTTTGAACCAATGCCTGCACTTTCGCTGTGCTAGCATTCTTCCTCGTTCCTCGCTTTAGTTTCAATCCTGGCATATTTATGAAAAATGCAATTAAAGCTATATCCAAGAGTTAATATAATAATAATTAAAGGAATATAACTTATATATATGCATATACTACATATATAAGATAAAACATATAGGAGTACGAAATAATATATGTCCTTACATTAAACGTTAAAACTTGGAACTCAATATATTTGATATACGCATTATGATTGTATAATATCTCTACATGAAAATTAGTGCGAGAGGAAAGGATGATGACTTGCTGTGGAGTGTAGCCTGTCCTACTTTTATTCTAGCAACAAGTACATTGCCAAATTATCAAGAGACATACATTTCACCACTACAAGTTACAGCATGACCATCTTGTATTGCTCTCACCAAACCTGTTACTATGTTATAAAAGATTGCTCCGAATGTTCCTCGAGGCCGTAGGAACTTGTAATCTTAGTAAACATAGTAAATGTGTACTTCCTGGGAGTCAGAGCAATACAAGTGGTCATGCCATCACATGTGCCCCTGGCTATGATGGAAATGTATCTCTTGATATCAATTTGTAATACCCTGTTGCTAGAATAAAAAGAGATAAACGTACTCCCACCGTCTCACAGTAGTAATAGTATCATCCTTTCCTCTCGCACTAATTTTCATGTAGAGATATTATATAATCATAATGCATTATGTCAAATATATTGAGTTCCAAGTTTTAACGTTTAATTTAAGGACATATATTATTTCGTACTCCCTATATGTTTTATCTTATATATGTAGTATATGCATATATATAAGTTATATTCCTTTAATTATTATATTAACTCTTGAATATATATTTAATTGCATTTTTTCATAAATGTGCCAGGATTGAAACTAAGCGAAGAATAGAAGAAGAATCTTGCTTTAGCAGAAATTGAAAAGATATTGGTTCAAAATGGAAGTAGCTTGCATAAGTTTACAAATATGCCTAAGCCGATTGACTCTGCTATTGAGGATGCACAGAACAAGCTTATTTTAGATGAAACATCATATGATATAGAGGAGATGAAGGCCGAGCACGACAAAGTGTCAGTATAAACAACTCACTACTGAAAGCGTATGGGAGTATATGGCGAAGAAATCATGTCACTGTCGATAGTGGAAATGGTGGAGTATTCTTCCCTGTATGGTTATGGAGGTACGGGAAAGACGTTTATGTGGAAGACATTATGTGCTGCATTACGGATGCAGAGGAAGATTGTAGTTCCAGTTGCATCCAGTGGTATTTTTTCATTATTACTTCCCGGAGGTAGGACTGCCCATTCTAAATTTGGAATACCTTTACAGCTTGATGAGACTTTCATGTGTAGCAAACTTAAGCCAGGTTCTAATGAGGCAGAGTTACTTCAAAAAACATCGCTTATTATTTGGGACAATCTCCAATGGCACATAAACACTGCTTTGAGGCGCTTGATCGTAGCTTGAGAGATATTATCCGTGGCCCTGATGGACGGTTATGTGATAAGCCGTTTGGTGGTAAGGTTGTGGTATTTGGAGGAGATTTCAGACAAATTCTTCCGATCGTACCTATGGGTAGCAGAAATGATATTGTGCATGCTTCACTATGTTCATCGACACTATGAAATGAATGCAAAGTACTAAGGTTAACACAAAACATGAGATTACAGGTAATTTTCAAATACATTTTGTTTAACATTATGTATATGTATATATATTTTAAAAGTTATAATAAGATTAAAATATAAAAATTTATGTAGGGTGGTTCGTCTTCTTCGGATGTTGAGGATATCAGGTCGTTTGCAGATTGGTTATTATTCGTTGGTGATGGGACTGCAGGTGATAAGTAACAACTGTTTTTAAGATATAAATACATATTTTATCCGTTGGTTATTACTATATCTGTTTCAAAAGCCTTACTACTTTTGTTGCAATTTATGTACTATATTCGTCTTAATATTAATAAAAACTGCTTCATAATTTTTCGGTCTTCTCTCAATTTTAATATTGATTTTTACTTCATTTTAAGTTCATATTTTTACTAATATTTATTTATTATATGTTGGTTATTACTGCAGGTGATAAGAACCATGGTGAAGTTGAAATCAAAATACCAGATGACATATTGATAAGAGATTATGTCAATACCATCTTAGCTATCGTGGATCGCATATACCCGAACTTAATGCAAAATAAAGATGTTGATGGATTTTTTCAGAATCGTGCTATACTTGCACCAACAAATGAGATTGTTGACAGTATTAATGAGTATGTTATGTCGCTCTTTCCTGGAAAAGAAGTTGAATACATGAGTTTTGACGCCATATGCAAAGACGAGGAATTTAACCAATCAGCCAAAGATATATTTTCAACTGAATTTCTAAACACCGTCAAGTGCTCTAGAATACCTAATCACATACTGAAGCTAAAGATTGGATGTATCGTCATGTTGTTACGAAATATAGATCAAGCTTCAGAATTGTGTAACGGTACAGGATTGATCGTTACAAATCTAGGTACGCAAATCAATTTTTTTTAGTATATAATTATACATTTATACAATTTATTATTTGATTATTTGACATAAAATATATTGTTATTTTAATATATACTCCCTCCGTCCCGGCCGACTTAGGATTTTTTGAAATGGCACGGGGATTAAGGAAAAGGTAAATGTTGTGAGTGTAATTTAAAAATAGGAGAGAGAATGAGTGGAGGGAATAGTAAATTATAATGGTGTTGTGAGTATTAAAATAATGTAGGAGAGAGAATGAGTGGAGAGAATAGTGATTTAAGGTTTCCATTTTGGGCCGTCCTAAGTCGGGTGGGACGCCCAAAATGGCAAAAAGTCCTAAGTCGGCCGGGACGGAGGGAGTATATAGGTAAGCACGTTGTTGAGGGGGTAATGTTGTCCGGAAAGAATGTTGGTAAGAAGGTGTTGATACCGAGGATGATTATGTCACCTTCTGATACAACAAAATTTCCTAAGTTAGGGTTCTCAACGGAGACAATTCTCACCGACCGTTTCTTTTCAATGACAATAAATAAAAGTCGTGGTCGCCGTCGCTCATGTTGGCCTTTTTCTTCCAAGACCAGTATTTAGTCATGGACAATTATATGTTACTTTTTCTAGAGTAACTACAAGGAAAGGACTTAAAGTGCTTATATGTAATAGTCATGAACAGTCAGATGACACGACTACAAATGTTGTGTATAAAGAAATTTTTGACAAGTTGTAATATATTACATAAAATTATCTCATTAATTTTTTGAATTATATTTACATTTAAATTTTATCTCAGTGTTTTATTTTCCATCGAAGACCGACGAATTACTCACTAGTTCTTATCTAACGATCAAACGAGGCCTTACAAAATTATAAAGTGTTTGAATCTCATAACAACTTCTGAACACATAATATGTAAGCAGAATTCAGCGCACAAGTCAATGGTCAGTAGGTTTATCCAGTTCAACGCACAAATCAAAAGTCAGTAGGATTAATCTAAGCCAGCCATATTAGATAGATACTCTTTATTTCATTTGAAGCTTCTTTTCTACATTTCTAATTCTAATTGTTATTTCTGAACTCTGACTAATTTGGTATTCAACTAATACTAATACTGTTAATTAATACGACATGCTGACCCAACGTGAATGAGTACTTCCTCCGTCTCAAAATGTTTGTCTCATTTAATTTTTTAGTTGAACTTTGACCATAAATATATGACAATTTAATTATGTTTATGAAATTCTAAAAATTCCTATTGATTCACCATTAATAATATTATTAACAATAACTTTTAAAATTTCATGAACATGATTAATCTCTCATAAATTTGTGATCAAAGTTTTATAAAAAAATCAAATAGAACAAACATTTTAAAACGAAAGGAATATTCATAATAATTGGGAAATCAAATACTCCCTAATAATAATAATTATTGTAGGCGGCATTAGGTAACCATCATTCTCATGCTTCTGTCATTTTTCCAATGAAGATATGGTCAGTCTTTGCACAGTAATCATTCTTATTTTAGTGGGATATCTATAGTATAAATTACAGTTAAGTTATTCGTGAACAGTTGTAGTTGTATGAACAGCTTTAGATGCTAAATTTTTTATTTTGCTTTCATTAAATTGTTCCTTTTTCATTTTGCCTTTTAAAAAGAAAATTTTATTTTTAAATTTAAAAAAACAAAAAAAATATGCATCCTCAAACACGGACCTTTACTATTTATAGATATAAATATACCCACTATGTTCCACTTGAGTTGCGTTGAGATCAAAAAAATTAGTCACAAAAATTAAAGAAAAGTATGATATAAAATTAGTGCGAGAATGTGTTCGTAAGTATGAAAAATAAAATAAGAAATAAAATAAGTGAAATGAATACTAAATTGATTGGTGTAGTGAGTATAAAAGTAAAATAATTGAGAATAAGTAGAATAAATACTGTAAAAAGTTTGTTATTTTGAATAGTCTCCACTCAATTGAGACAGTCGAAAAAAGAAATAAGTCTCTACTCACGTGGAACGAAGAAAGTATTTAATTTCTATACTACTCTCTTTCTGTCAAAATAATCTTATCTTCTAAATTTTAATTATTTTTTTGTCAATAGGTAATTGAGCAATAATTATTAAATTAATTTAATTATGTATGTAAAATTTGTTATTAATAATATTTGTGGTTGTGTATCAATAACAACATGTAAGTTTTTAAGAATCAACTCATCTCCAAGTCTTCCTTGAAGTGGAATTCTAAATGGAATTCGAAAGTCTCGTCTCATGATCTAGATTGGAATAGTATTTGTTGTAAGTTAAGATGAAATTATTATTAATGCTCAGGATGAGACTCTTGACTTTTGTAAATTAAGAGATGAAATATTATTGATGTTTGGGATGAGACTCCGACTTTTGTAAGTTAAGATATGAAACTAATGTTTGGGATGAACCTCCGACTTTTGTGAAGTGACGTAGTAGCAATCGACTTTTGTGAAGTGACATAGTAGCAATGGAGGAAGGCAAGACCAAACCAATTAGAATCAGAACCGGACACGTACAACAATTTGTGTATTATTCAATCCAAATCAACAAATACATAGAAAAAATAGTCATAATACTGCTGAATGATTAGGGAAATTCCCAGTTGGGATTATGCTATTACATTGACATCAAAAATTGAAAAAATTGTTTCACTACACACTCCTTCCTAATCTGTTAATCAAGAATCAAACAAGTATGATCATACTCACTTCTTTTTTCCAATTGAAATCAAATTCAATCCTGTAGTTTAATGAAGAAACATTTCAAAGAAAAATATTAAAAATAAAAATAATTGGGGTGATTAAGCTGCCGCTGCCACCATCTGTTCCTGCTCTATGTACACTTTGCTCAAGCCCAAAGTGGGATCATTTCTTGAACACCTCCGCCATACTTTTCCTGTTCTGAGCTATAGAGCCCAGCACCAACTGAGGACACATCTTTCACCATTGAGTTAACCCAAGACACGTCCGGCTCATTCAATGGTGGAGATGACCTCAATGGCGAACCATTGCCATTGTGGTACCCAAAAGAAGCTGACTTAGTTAGCTTATGGGAGTCATCACCACCATTGAAACCCCAGTCCAGTTTCCCATCAGGGGAACCCCATTCGGATAGATTGGGGGACTGGTGCTGCTGGGGCTTTGTGATGCCCGGAGGATGGCCCAATGAGGCCCTGCGGTCAATGAAGCTCTGGCTGCGCTTGGCAAAGGCAGCAGACCGCGAGTTCATTACTGCTTGTGCCACTGCTGAGGAAGAGTCGAAGCCAATGGTTGTGGGTGCCGGTTTTCTGACAGGGGAGGATGAGTAGTTTGATGAAGGGGATGAATAATTTGTGGAAGGATAACTGGATCGAAGTTGGTTTTGGTTCTGGTTCGAATTCTGGCGCATTTGAAGCCCAGTTGGGGATTGCAATTGGGCTGTTGTTGACATTCTTGGTGATAATCCCTGCATTTGAGATCCAAAAACTTCATCAAGATTAGCAGGAATCATCTCCCCAAACCTATTGTTGTTGTTGCTCCACATTGATGGAGAAGATGAAAGGCTTGAAAGATCATTAATCAGTTGCTGTCTTTGTTGTTGGGTTCTTAGACTTTCCAACCCCAACAATTCTAGCTCCAATTCGAAGTCACGAGCATTCAAAGCTGTTTTCAGACGACTGCCAGGGAGCTGCAATGCAGGCGGTGTGGCATTAATCTTGTTCTGCCACAAATTCCCACCCATGGGTGATGAGACCGGCGACAAGGGAGGCGTTGACCCAATTACTCGAGGGCTCATCTGACCCATATCCATGGAGCTCATGGCGCCGGAGTTAGGGGAAGGCATGGCGGAGCCGGTGGAGGCATACAAGGGGCGCATCTCTTCAACCCTGTGGGCAAAAAAACACACTTTTCTCGCACACCCGGTTTCGTCTTTACACAAGCGTGTCTTGTACTGAGCTGGGTGAAGCCAAGATTCAAACACCCCGTGTGCATACTCACAGCCGTCTCCTTTCACACAGCTTCCTTTGCGGAACTCCGGGCAAGGCACGCAGCTGTAATTGAACTTCGTTGGGTCTCTTCTTCTTGCGTTCTCACCTGGGTGAACAAACGGACACTCCGTCCAATCATGTGAATACGCCCTTGAGCATGGCTTCACCTTGAAACTAAACATTCTAAATTCATCACTTCCATAGACGCCGGTGTTAATGTCAGGCAAAGATATGTCGACCGGATATTCCTTCTTCGGCGTCGCGCATTGCTTCTCATCTTCCTCCTCCAAATCGCTGGCGAAACCCTTCAATAACATTTCCAAAACTTTCCTTTTAGAAGAACCTGTCGATTTGACCTGACGAGCAATCAAGTCACCAGGCTTGTTCCCATCCGCATCAACCAAATTTACATCAGCGGACGCTTCTAGCAACATCTTGACCACTTCAACGGAGGAGAACGACCCACCGGCGGCGGCACAATGGAGAGCGGTGGCGCCGTCGGAACCAGATCTCTTGTTGACATCAACCCTTTTCGTTTCAACAATATACTCCAAAACCTTGGTACTGCCATAGGTAGCAGCAATCATAAGAGGGGTTCTTCGCTCAAACCCCATCTTCTTCGACCCAATTCTCCGACCATACCAAAACCCCGCCTCATCAACCTCAAGACCCTTCCCTTCCACCTCCGACACAAAGGCGGCAAGGTCATCAGTAGCAGACAAATCAAGCAAATTAGAGTATTTACCCGACACCCCATTCTTCTGTTCCTCCATAACCAAATCAATCGAGCAAATTTTCATCAAATCAAATCCTAAAAAGGTAAAAATCAAGAATTAGCATACATTAAGTTCAAAATTAAACAAATCCACAAAAAGGAAAACAACCAAATCACTAAGATTCAAATTCAAGAAAACACACCTTCGATCGAGCAGTTAATTGAAATCCCTTGAGCTAGCTGTGTAGAATTAATGGAGAATTTCAGGAAGACGATTGAATCGAGAAGAAATGGATTTGGATTGAATGAGAATGGGTTGGGGGTATATATATGTAAATAAATGAAATGAAAAGGGTACGAGTGAAAGGAAGAAGGAAGGAAGGTGTGGACTTTTCTTCTACTCGCTTTCTGATTATATTGGTCTAAGTCAAACCTTTCAAAAAAAAATGGGGCCCACACACCAATTCTGCCTCTTACCGGATCCCTTCCGTTTCGTCGTCTCTAAAAGCAAATGCAAATGCAAATGCAAATTCATTTGAAATGAAATGAAATTCAAATGCCTCCTTCAGAATGACAGAAGTGGGCCCGGTGAGTTCATTTAGTAAATGCTTAACGGGTATATTGTCGATGCCTCGATGGAGAGGAGAGTGAGCTTGACTCTGCTGGAATTTTCGGTACTTGACTGACGCGCTTTGCAAGTGCGTGTAATGTTACTGTTTAAGGGGGCATTTATTTTTTTTTGAGTAAGTTTTGGGAGAAACAAGTTTCTCCATAAATTATAAAAAGTCCAATTTTTTTCAACTTGCAAATATTTGACGAATATAAGATCAGTTTAAAAAAACAGGACTTTTTATAACTTAGGAAGAAACTAGTTTCCCCCAAAATTTTGTGTTTTTTTATTTTAAGCCTTGTTTGCCTCTTAACACTTACTCCCTCCGTCCCAGCCTAAAAGACACAAAATGAAGAGGGCACGCAAAATAAGAAATGTGATGTAGGAAAGAGAAAAAATTTAAATGTTGTGAGTATGAAAAATTAAATAGGAAAAAGAATGAGTGAGGGGTGATGTAAGAAAGATAATGTAGTGAGTGTAAAAGTAAAGTAGAAGAGAGAATGAGTGAAGAAAATAGTGATTTAAGGTTTCCTTTTTGGGAAAGTGCCTTTTTAAATGGGATGTCCAAAAAGGAAATTTGTGGCTTTTCTGCTGGGACGGAGGGAGTATTCATTAAGAGGATTAGAGAAATAAGTGTGTTTGTTTTTTTTTTTGAAATAATGCTTGTTAGGCTCTTAAACTCCTCTTAATTTTAAGTGGTTAAAATGTTGCTGAATTGCCTCTGAAGTTCTCCGAAAGCCCACTCGTTTCATATTTGGTTTTGATTAATTTTTTTAAATTGTTTCTTGCTTCATATTGCATTTACGTTTTTTTTAATTTTTTTTTAACTGCTTTCGCATAATGAATTCGAGATAGAAAATCAAACAATTTATCCAATTAATTCGGTTTTCGCCGTCGCCTCTAATCATTCACCATTTTCGTAATCGAAATCAGATGTCAGCACTTATCACTTGAAAAAAACAAAAACCACCTAAGTAGTTTCCACCCTATTATCATTTTAATGACTCATATTTTTTATTTTATTTTTACCAAATTTATTGGGTCTACTCAAATTTTATACTTTTATGAGTTATAAATTGCTTCTTCCGTTGTATTTATAAGTTTACTATTTGATTTAAACACAATAATTAAGAAAATTAAGAAAAATTAGAACTATATAATAGGCTCCAACTATTTTAAGAAAAACATAAGCAATTGAAAAATAAGTAAATTTATAAATAAGACTGAGATGTATATTAGGCTCCAACTTTTTTTTAGAAAAACATAAGCATGGTATTACTTCTACAACTCAGTGTCACTATGAGAAAATAAATATGCGGTGTAGAGTCTTTTTTTTTTACAATTTTTTTTTTAAAAAAATCTAAACAATGGCTTGTATGGTCGATTTTTTATCATTCATCACTACAATAATATTTCGTTTATGGTTGCAATTGGTAAATCCTATTTAATACTCCAACATCTATTAAATAGGATTAAAATGTTACCCAAAAAAAAAAAAGTTTGATAATTTTCTGAGTGTTATAAAATAAAATTCCAATTTTATTTTCTGGAAGTAAATTTGAATTGTGTACATGAACTTATTTTTTGACCTATCTTCAATTTAATTGTGGCCAGATTTTTTATATTGCATAAACTAGAGAATATTATTAATTTTGTATTTTACATTACATTATAATATAGAGCAATGAGACTCTCATCTGATCATAATTTTTATAGTACATTAAATATCAATAATACTTGGTAATATTGCAACAAAACATAGATTATAATTTTAATTTTATTTTTATAACTAAGTCACCTCATCAAATCTACTAAATTAAATAAAGAAAATTCATATCAGGAATTCTGGACTGAGAAATGATTAAGGGAGCGTTGTGCGTGGGGGAGCGGTGTGGTAATGGAAAAGGTTTACCGGTTGAAGATTCCTGCCAGTCGCACGCGTTATATTGGTTATCACTTTATTTACTAGCCTACTACCACTTTGCTACTTCCGTCATCTTCCACTACTAAAAATCTTCCATTTTTTTTTTTTTTTTTTTTTTTTGATATCCAGGGTTCCCGCCCGCGACTAATCCCCTGACCATGCGCACGGCCCCACAAGATGCTGGAGGTAAATCGCGGGATGTCTTATGCTGTAGGGGTGAAGATCCCTTATACTCCCGAGCCCTGCTGAGCCTCTCCTACAAGGCATTTACATCACTCTTACATCACCATTGCCCCGCATTCCCGCCAGGCAATTACATCACTCTTACAACACCAATTGGCCGCCCAAATGCTCCCGCCGCATTCGAACTCCCACACCGAGGATACAAGCCTCAAAGAATGCCGTTTCCTTAACCGCACGGATGTGCACAGGAGCTCCAAAGGATCCCGAACCAAGGTAGGAATTAAAACCACGTAAACTCCCGAGTGAAATCGAGGCCACCACTTCGGGAGACCACCAACATACCATTGGGCCAAGGCCACTTTGGTTACTAAAAAAAAAAAAAAAAAAAAAAAAAAAAAAAACTTCCACTGCTTGTACTAAAAATCTTCCACTGCTTGTACTAAAAAAAAATCTTTTTTTTTTTTTTTTTTTTTTTTTTTACTAAAAATCTTCCACTGCTTGTACTAAAAGTGTGTTTCGAGTTTTAAAAATGAGAAAAACTAAAGAAAGAAAGGCAAAGGAAATCTAATACTCCCTCCGTTCGGTTAGAAGTGTCCCAAAATTAATTATGCACAAAAATTAAGGAATGAATATATATAATACAAAAAGTGTATAGTGAAATAAATATTGTGAGTATGGAAAGTCATGTAGGAAAAAGAAAGTGGGGTAGAGAATAGTTAGTGGATATTTATTGTGAGTATGACAAGTGAATCCCACAAATAAAAAATAATAAAAACTTTCATTTTTTGGGTTAAAATATTTTAATTGAAACACCCAAAAAGAAAAATTAAAACACTTCGAGCGGGTCAGATGGAGTATATTTTACTCCCTTAAGTTGCTTTAGAGTTTTTTTAGTAAATAAGCTGAAGGAAAAGAAAGAAATATTTTTTTAAAAAAATACAATCCTCCCAAAAGTGGGAGGAATTGTAAAGAAAAGAAAATCTTATAAAACAATTTTTTTTTAAACCTATTTTACCCTTCAATTATATATTTCATCCGTCTCATTATAAGTCACACACTTTTTTTTTTGAGCGTCCCACTACAAATCACACACTTCCTAAAAAAGAAAGTTTTTATCACTATTCCCTCCACTCATTCTCTCTCCTACATTATTTTAATACTCACAACACCATTATAATTTACTATTCCCTCCATTCATTCTCTTTCCTATTTTACTTTTACACTCATAACATTTATATCATTAGTTTTTTTCTTAATCTACGCATGAATAGTAACTGTGTTGCTACTAATGGGACGGAGGGAGTATATCTCTTTCTCTTTCTTTCATTAAGGGTAAAAGTATAATTAAATTTTTTTCCTTACTAAACTCAGTAGCATTTTAAAGTTATTTAATTCCCTCTCCTACTCTTCTTTCCCTTCCATTTCTCTCCCCTCATTTTCTATTCTCTCTTTCAAAAACTCAGTTTAGTGTTTTTTGTTTTATTTTATATAAAATTAAAAAAAAATTAATATGTAAAGCTAAAGATAGAAAATTAGTTGAGAATACTTAAGTGAGTAAAGCTAAAGATAGAAAATTAGTTGAGAATACTTAAGTGAGTTGCAATTGTGAATATATTGTTCATTTTAAGAAATAAACAACTAAATTTTTTTAATTTGGACAAACTATAGTAAAGTAAAAATCTTCAATCGAAAGGAGGGAATAATTTTTTCTTTAAAAAATTGGCAAATCAAATGCAATACTCCCTCCGTCTCATTTCAAGCTTCATTTTTTGTCAAAATAGATGTTTCGTTA
Source organism: Adenophora triphylla var. japonica (assembly GCA_022495995.1). Lineage (NCBI taxonomy): Eukaryota > Viridiplantae > Streptophyta > Magnoliopsida > Asterales > Campanulaceae > Adenophora > Adenophora triphylla. The sequence goes on along the minus strand of JAFEMH010006889.1, from coordinate 48,268 downwards.
AAAACTTCACCTTTCCTAAAATGGCAAAGAATCTTTACTATTCCACCCACTAATTCTCTCTCCTATTTCACTATTATACTCACAACACTTGTAAATTTACTATTTCCTCCACTCATTTTCTCTCCTATTTTATTTTTATATTCATAACATTTTTTTCACTTACATTTTTCCTTAATTTGCGTGCATGACTAAAAGTGTGAATAATTTGCGTGCATGACTAAAAGTGTGAAGCATGAAGTGGAAAGGATGGAGTATATATTAAGGAACGTAGGAAATACTCTCTCCGTCCCGTTCGAAGTGTATCAACTTTTCTTTTTGGGCGTCCCATTTAAAATGTTTCAATCCCAAAAAGAAAAGTTTTTATTATTTTTATACTCTTCCTATCACACTCATTCTCTCTCCTACTTTACTTTTACACTCACAACATTTTCTCTCCTAACTATTCCTCCCAATCATTCTCTCCTATTTAATTTTTCATACTCACAACATTTAACTTTTTTCTTTTTCTTACATCATTTTCCTTAATTTTCGCGCCAATCTCATTTTGAGACACTTCGGCCGGACGAAGGGAGTATAATATGACGGAGGAAGAAGTATATTTTGAACAAATCACTTGCTCCCTCCGTCTCAGCTGATATTTCAAAATTAATTTGTTAATTTTTTTATATTTTGAACAATCGACTATCTACTGGCGGCGGAGGGATTATGTGCTCCAGCTCTATTCATTGGTATTGTTCATTTTGTACCATTCTTATCGGAAAACAAAGCATTTCAATTTCCCGTGGACCGAATCCACTATTCCCTAGTAGTTTTGTAGAGGAAAATGATTTTATTAGACATAATTAATCTCATTTCTTTGTACAATTATATACTATTGCTTTGACGACTCCATGATAATGATCTTAACAATTGAACAGAATAAAATATTGGATTATATGATTGGCCTTTTGTAATGTTGATCTAGTCTACCCTTGTACAAAAAAAAAAAACAGAGGTTTTCCCCCACACGTTTCCATTTTGTCTCCCCCCTTTTTTTTTTTTTTTTCCAGGTTCTCAACATACGTCGGACTATCCCTGGACCCCTAGGCTCCGACCCCTCAAAGTGCTGGGGAAGGTAAATCGCGGAATATGCCCGACCATTTTGTCGCCTTCATCTCACGGTTTCAAGAGATAAGCAATTTTATTTTGACAAAAACTTAGGTGAGAACAGGGATACCCGTCTCATCCATGAGACGGGTCGAATCCATGGGTCCGATCACACCCACACCCGTTCTAAACACCGGTCGAGCTCCTCAAAATTGTCGAACATCCTCACCAAACCTCGCCACCACGCCACCAGCCGGGCCCTCAATCGTCTTCTTCACTACTCCCTCAGTCATTCCTCGACGAAACAGATCTAACTCACGATTGGAAAAAAAAATTTAAATTTTAAATTTTATATTTTGAAGGGGAGAGGATCGCCAGTTGATTTTAGAGGGAGAGTGAAGGTTTTGGTCGGAGAACTGGGCGAGAAACGATTGGGGAAGACGATCTAGGGAGCGGCCATGGTAATTGCGTTTAGAGAGAGAAGGGCTAGGGTAGAGAGAGAAATGGGTTGTGTGAGAATGAGCTGTGTGTTGTGTGTGAGAGCCTCTCATAGGCAAAAAAAAAAAATTTAATTTTTATATTTTGTTTTTTTCGATTTTTGAAAAGTAATAGTTACTATAACATAATGTAATAATTGTATGTATATAAAGTAATAGTTTGTATACATTAAAGTAATACATATATACAGAAAAGTAATAGTGTTTTATCCTATATTTTCTTCATTTGGCAAAAGTAATACTTATTATAACTAAAATGTAACAACCGTGTTATTTATATACATAATTGTAACACATACGTATAAATATTTATATGTTTTCAAATAATAAGTTACAATGAGTTCAAATTTATCATGATACATGTAAAAGTATTACATTATTCATAGAAATATGTTACAATTTCATCTATCAAAGTGTTACATATACTTGTATAAACTATTACATTCATATACATACATTTCAAATGTAATACATATAGTTTGTATTACATTTGAAAAAATGGGTGAAAACGAGCTTTTGTTTTTTTAAAACAGGTATTATGTTTACTTATGAACAATGTTACTTTATATGTATACAGTCATTACATTAAGAGATGGTAACTATTACTTTTTCTAAACCACTGAAAAGCCGAAAAAATAATATAAAAACTAAAAAAACAAGCAAAAATAAAAACACCTATAAAATCATTACATTTTGTGTCCCTATTATTACTTTTTTTTTAAATAAAAAATTATACTATAAACACAAATTCAAACATTCAGTTACTAAATTTAGTTCTTTCATGTCGGCAGATACTTATATATACAATCAAGGATTGGGATCAATGTACTGCCTTAGCTCAAGGGTAGAGCGTGTGATTTTTTAACCACGTGGTCGTGGGTTCGATTCCCACAGACAGCGCATTTTTCATATCCCCTAAAAATTTGGTCTATAAGAGGCTGCCACGTGGCGGGTTATGCCCCATGGGTCATGGGTCGACCCGTCTCATGCATGAGACGGATCCCCTTGTTCTCATGGGAGACCACCTCTTTTATTTTTAAGGGCTATGAAATCTAGAAACTCTGAATAACATAAAAAATTCAAAATATTTACGTAAGATTCATAAATTTACACAAATTAATGTTTAATATTATTTCATATACATTCGTTATTATATCTTAAATGTATAGTACTATAATTACTTTTAATGATGCCAAAATGTCGGATCAATTCAAATCCATTGATTCATATATTCCTACTGACTTTAATATCCTGAAAAAGATAAACAAACACGTAAAATAAGCCGAGTATTCACCGGCAAATGTCATACGATGTGAGAGTAATTATATGTGTGTATGAGAACCAATCAATTTATAATAGTTTAGAGTCAAAAAAATGTGTTAGCATAATTATTAGATTTATTCCAAGTATTTATGGTGGTATGAGGCAGTTTCCTTATTTGGAAAGAAAGTTAGAAGAGAATTAAGGAATTGAATTATATCCAGATCCTAATTACAAGGTTTTCATATTTGGATATGATTTGAATTGTATTAACTGGACAGATGTTCATGCTGAGTGCATGGCCTTGATCAACTTAGTCCTTGGTCACCAATCGTTGGTAGACATAGGACTTATGTAGTAACTGTATAAGACGACCAAAGGTAGAGAACCGCACTCCCTTTGTTATCTGAAGGAGATATAACCCCGGTGGGCTTACATGTGGGAGATATGGTATTAGTCGACATATCAAACATACTTTGGTCTTGGTCGACTTAGATTTACATCAATGGTCGCCATAGTTATATGACGAGCTTCCATTGTGTCTTGGCCGACATATTGTTACATCGTATTCAGGAGTTATGTATTTTTGTTAAGGGTTGGACCCAATGGGCCTTGCCCGTCACATGGGACAATGATTTTCTTCAAAATGTGAAAAAAAAATACTCTTATACCTTGTTATAAGTGTAAATTTGGCTTGAATTTCCCGATTGCATATATTTGCAGCAAATCATGGCCAGAATATGTGGTAATTTGACAAAATATATGGAGATTCGTCAGAAATAATGGAACAATGGTCGGAGTTGCTGAAATTTTTAGCTGGAATCCATGGAGCTTCGATCCGGAATCTCTTGATGTCGTGGCTTGGCTCGGTCATCGAATCGGGGATTGGTGGAAGGAGTTTACCTGAGCAACGCAAGCATGTACCAATGAGGTGATGGGTGATCGGATCTGTGTTGAGGCCGGATTGTGGTGGCGTTGTTGTTCGATGTGCCAGGAGAGAACGGACCAATGAGGTGATGGGTTAGAAGAAATTTTGATCTATGCTTATAGTTGTATGTAGGTTTTCGAAAATAACATGAGTTTTTATGAAAAATGGTTTGGGGTGAGAGGGAATCATGGAATTATTTCATTTTTTAAAGATGGATTGTGACATCAACATGCAAATTTACATTATATATCAAGTGAGGTTCATTCTGTTGGTTAATTTTTGGCAAAACTAATATTTTGGTTGTTAAACTATAAGTCAGTTTTAAAGTCCAGTTTTAATTTTCTTGATTATCCTCACTGAATTTTTTCACTTTTTTTCAATATCACTACTCCGACCAATAAATCGTCAAAAAAGTTAACAAAAGTTAGTTATCTGACCTCATAAGCCTAACTTAGGTTAAGTTTCTGATGACATATGAATCTAATGTACACGTAAAATGTCGGGGGTGTCCCCCCTAATCATATAGTTAGCACACACAAAAGCAGCACATGGGGATTTGGCTTGCTGGCTTGAGCTCATGGCTTTCATCCTGGAGTTCATGGGTTCGATAGCCCCAGAAGCTAGAGGGAAGGCTTTCTCTTCCTAGGATTTATCTCCCAGACGCTTCTGTGCGTGCATGTGTGTGTGTGAGTAGTGGAAAAAAAAAGCACACACAAAAGCATAAATTAACAAAAATGTCAAAAAATTAACCCAAAGTTAGGCTTATAAGGTCATATAACTAACTTTTTTTAAATTTATAACAATTTACTGGACAAAGTGGTGACGTTGAACAAAAATAAAGTTCAGTGGGGTCAATCAAAAAAACAAAGAAAGAAAAACAATAGTGAGAAATTAGAAATTGGCTTATAATTCAATCATCAAAATATTAGTTTATAAAGACATATGCACATCGGTCCAAAATAATTTACCAACGAACATTTATTTAATCTTAACATTCCTAAATTAAGCAATAACATTAGTACAAATTTTTTCATATAAAAAAAATTTCAATAACTCAACTACAACGTCATCACCAATTATAAAACGAATGAGTTATACCTAATGGGTTTTGGCCCAGTGGTACTGGCGTTGCTTTGGTGGCCTCCCGAAGGGGAGGTCATCGGTTCGATTCCCCTTAAGGGGAATCCTTGTGATTTATGTTCCTATCCTGGGTTTCAGGGTTCTTAGGAATTTCTCGGGCACATCCATTCAGTTAAGGAAGCAGCATTGCTGGGCTTGCAACCTCAGTGTGGGAAGTTTAACTACCGCGTTGTAGGAGGGCTTCCTTGGGGCCAGGAGTATAAGGGGTGCTGCCACCCTGGCTGATTTGGGCATATTCGCGATTTACCTCTGCTAGAACACTGTGGGGCCGATAGCTAATGGTCCAGGAATAATTCGGCGAAGCTGGGGAACCTGGATAATAAAAAAAAAATAAAATAATAAAATAAATAAAACGAATGAGTTATTAACTATGATTTCACGAATTTTATATTATATGGGATTAGATTGGTGAGTACTTTGCAAGTTAAGCATAAAAAAGGGGCACAGGGTCAATCATTGATGTATTATAAGTACTATGTAATGATTTGGCCAAAATACATGTAACCGCCTAAAGTATACATCTATTCTCACTTTGTATACTCACTTGAATTTTGTCTCAAGGTGGTAACTTAATTAATCATGAATTCCACTTTACCCCTAGCACCAAATGACGTTAAAATTTTAACTGAAATGAGTCATGTGCATGACACATGAGGAACTTTTTTGTCATTTCGTTTAAAAATAGAAGGGTATGGAACTATGGATGACAATTTGTTGTTAGGTGTGGTAATCAACTTCTCCACACAACTCAATCACCCATTCAATTCGTTGTTAGGTATGGCAACCACTACTACCACCACCCGGAGACCACCACTACAACCACCACCCAAATTGGGACACCAAAACCAACATTTCTCCCATAATCAAAGTTCCAAAATTATAAAAAAAAAAAATAAATCAAAACCATTCTCCCCAAACATTAACACAAAAATAATCATCCTCCTCAAATCATTTATCCTAAAATCAAAAAAAGAAAACAAAAACTAAAAACAAAAAGGCAACACAAAATGGAGATGCTTAGTGGTACTTCCTGCAAATCTGGAAAAAGGGAGGGCAGGGTGTCAAGAAATTGTAGTTCCGGAAGAAGAAAAAGAGAGTGAAAGAGGATGTGAGAGTTTACATTCCTAGAGCCCACATGTTTTCGTTGAATTGCAGAAGGTGGTGTTGCACAATGGAGTACAATTACAGAAAAAATAATACACAATAAATTGATAAAAACAGAAAATAAAAAGGAGAAGTTCTTGAATTTGCTGCACGAGCCCAATGAAATCACTGTCTCCTTAAGACATATTCGATCCCTCACCGAGTGTGCTTGAGTTTTTCTTGGATCGCTTGTCTCCCAGGATAGAACGTGCGGACCGGGGGCACTTTGCACCTAAGTTCCCGGCGAGTTGAATTGCGCTTGGACTAGATCACCTCTTCTTTGTGTATGCAATAGAGGAGGCCAAGGAAGATGATAACAATATGCAACCAAAGACTATGGAAGAGGATTTGCAGGAGGAAATGTGTATGAATCCACGTGGTTCTTTGTCAAAAGTTTTCTCAAAGTATTTTTCCAAGTATCTCAATTGTTGTTAACAAACAACAATTTATACATATTCAATCAACCAATAAAAACTGAAAATCAATGGTGTTTATGGAGTAATAAAATGTAATAAACAATTTAATTACGAAAATTAAACCACCATTATTCCAAAATCATTAGCCATAATGATTTTCATTTCGCTTTTCTGCATTTAATATTAGCCGTTAAATGTCCGCCCAGATCCGCTCGGCCGAGTCTTATAGCTGCCGCCGAGCAAGGCTTTCCGTAAACTTGGATCCTTCTGTTTCACTCGCTCGCCGAGTCAACAACCCGCTCGGCCGAGCACCTCAGAAAATTCAAAAACCAAATTTTTGATTTACAAAATCAAATTTTATTTGGCTAAATCATTTGAGCATCTATATTTAATTCATCCAAAACCCATTTTGAACAATTAAATATTTTATTTTTCACAAACACAAACCACTTAGGTAATTTGACAAAATTACCCTTTAGAAATTAACCCATTAATTTCCTTCAAACATACTAATTTTTCCAACAATCCCCACATGAAGGAAATTCATGAGGATAGGTGATAAAGTCCTAGCCGAAAACCCGCATAGGATAGGTAGGGTTTGCCCTTCAACCTTCCTTTGTAAAAGCATATTTACTCTACTCGCTAATCGCAGACGCGATGTCCTTGAACCGCTAGCTTTTTGTGTAGCCGATCATATACTTTACACAGTATCGCCCTAACACAATTCAGCTCTCATAGCCTGTGTCCATTCATGGCCTTGGATCACAATGCCTGGTTCTGTGAGAAGGTCTAAGAATTGAGCCTCACACAATTCTCCTCGAAGCGGCCTCTACTTCTTTCTCACATAGGTGATTCTTTTAAGTAAACCATTTTACTTCTCATGAGAATCATTAAAAGCCGTAGCTTAACCTCATTCATCTCGGGATGTCACTTTAAGGAATGAGCATAGGGTCGACCCCCAGGTGACGCTACAAGTCTTTTAACAGCTTAGGTTGTCCCTTTGAACCTAGATCTTGGGATCTCCAGCCAACTAGGTTGGGTTTTCCGCTGCGTTCAACTTCTCCAGAGGCTTTAAACCCATTCCCAATGTCAACCTTGCAACTATCTCTTTACTTAACCCTTTGGTTAGCGGATCCGCCAAATTATCTTTTGACCTCACATAGTCAATAGATATGGTGCCAGTTGCAAGTAGTTGTTTAATGGTATTATGTCTTCGACGTATATGTCTAGACTTACCATTATACATATGACTTTGTGCCCTACCAATCGCAGATTGGCTATCGCAATGTACACTAATTGCGGCACGGGCTTTTCCCATCTTGGAATATCTTCTAGAAATTGGCGTAGCCATTCTGGCTTCTTCACCACATTTATCTAATGCTATAAACTCAGATTCCATGGTTGATCCGGCTATAACACCGCTTAGAAGATTTCCATGATATAGCCGCACTCGCTAATGTGAATAAATATCCACTTGTAGACCTTGAGTCTTTGATATCCGATATCCAATTAGCATCACTATATCCTTCTATCACACTGGATGTCTAGTGTAATGTAGTCCAAAATCACGAGTATATCTTAAGTACCTTAGTACTCACTATACCCTTCCAATGATTTGTTCCAGATTACTTGTGTACCGGCTTAACTTGCTAACCGTATAAGCAATATCCGGCCTAGTACAACTCATCAAGTACATTAGACTTCCAATAACTCTCGAATACTCTAATTGAGACACCGGTTCATCTCTATTCTTTGATAGATGAAGATTCGGGTCTATTGGAGTACTCGCTATTCCATGGTCATCCTTGCTAAATTTCTCAAGAATTTTATCCACATAATGAGATTGACTTAACACAAGTCCATTGGATATTCTAGAAATTTTAACTCCAAGGATTACATCCGCAAGTCCCATATCTTTCATGTCAAATTTTGAATTCAACATGTCTTTCGTGGATTTGATCATCTTATCACAACTCCCTATGATAAGCATGTCGTCTACATAAAGACACAAAATGACATAGCCATTTTCCGTGGTTTTAGTATAGACACATTTGTCACACTCATTTATCTTAAATCCACTTTGCATCATAGCATTATCAAATTTCTGATGCCACTGTTTTGGTGCTTGTTTCAAGCCATACAATGACTTTACTAATTTGCACACCTTCTTTTCTTGTCCATGTGCAACAAACCACGCAGGTTGTTCCATGTAAATCTCCTCTTCTAAATCTCCATTTAGAAAGGCTGTTTTTACATCCATTTGATGTATCTCAAGATTTCTCAATGCGGCAATTGCAAGTACAACTCTTATTGACGTTATTCTCGTGACCGGAGAATACGTGTCAAAATAGTCTAAGCCTTCTTTCTGTCTGTAACCTTTAATTACAAGTCGGGCCTTGTACTTATCAATTGTTCCGTCCGCTTTCATTTTTCTTTTGAAAATCCACCTATATCCTAGTGTTTTACTTCCCGGAGGAAGGTCCACTAGTTCCCATGTGTGATTTTGCAAAATGGAATCAATTTCACTTTTAATTGCTTCCTTCCACAAAGGTCCTTCCGAAGAGCTAACGGCTTCTTTGTAACTTTGTGGTTCGCTTTCTACCATATAGGTTAGAAAGTCCGGACCATAGGATTTTTCAATCCTAGCTCTTTTGCTCCGTCGAGGTTCTACCTCTTCTTCTTCTCTTTCATCTTGAACATGTTCGTCTTCTATTGAATCTATTACCTTAGTCGATGAGCTTGCCTCATTTCTTGACTTACACGGGAATATATTCTCAAAGAACGATACGTTCACGCATTCCATTATAGTATTTTTGTGTATAGCATCAATTTTCGACTCATACACAAGAAATCTATAAGCACTAATGTTATGTGCATATCCAATGAATATGCAATCAACAGTTTTTGGTCCAATTTTCACCTTTTTAGGAGGAGGTATGGCTACCTTTGCAAGACACCCCCACACTTTCAAGTGTTTATAACTTGGCATTCTTCCATGCCATAGTTCATAAGGAGTTTTGTCTTGTTTCTTTCGGGGTATTTTGTTTAACACGTAGTTAGCCGACAACACGGCTTCCCCCCACATGTTATCCGGTAATCCCGAACTCAATAACATGGCATTCATCATTTCTTTCAATGTCCGATTTTTCCTTTCGGCAACACCGTTTTGTTGGGGTGTATAAGGTGCCGAGGTAATATGTTTAATTCCACTTTGAGCACAAATTGCTTCAAATGGAGATTCATATTCACCACCTTTATCACTTTTTAGCACCTTAATTTTCCGGTTTAATTGATTCTCAACTTCATTTTTATATAGAGTAAACTTCTCTATAGCTTCATCTTTACTTTTTAGAAGATACACATAGCAATACTTTGTGCCATCATCTACAAAAGTCATGAAGTACTTATTGCCGCCCTGTTTGTGTTGATTTAAAATCACATAAGTCCGTGTGAACCAATTCAAGTGGTTCACTATGTCTTTCAACGGATGGGAATGACTTTCTTGTTAATTTTGCTTCTACACAAATTTCACATTTTTGTTTACAATCAACTTTAAACTTTGGAATAGAATTTGCTTTTGTCAAACGACGTATAGAATCAAAATTAACATGACCAAGTCTACCATGCCACAAATTAGATGACTCAAGCAAGTAAACGGAAGAGATATTCATATCATTAGCTTTCGCTTTCACAACCATTACACTTAGCTTAAATTCCATCATTGACATAACCTTTGCCTACAAACATACCACTCTTAGACAAAGTGACTACATTGGACTCAAACACAATACAAAATCCATGCTTTATCAAAAGCGATCCTGACACCAAGTTCTTCGGATATCGGGCACATAAAGCACGTTGTTGAGAGTCAACTCCTTCCCGGATGTCATCTTCAAAACCACTTTTCCTTCTCCTTTGATCTCGGAGGTGGCTGAATTCCCCATGAATAGCTTCTCGCCATCCTTAGCAACAAAAGCACTAAACATGTCTCTATTGGAGCACACATGTCTAGTAGCGCCGGTGTCAATCCACCATTGATTTGGGTTTGAACCCACCAAATTCACCTCGGAAATCACAGCTGCGAGGTGCATCTCGGACACATCTCTAGCAATGCCTTCCACCATGTTGGCCTCACGAGCCTTCTTAGGCAACTTGCAAGCATGAGCCTTGTGGCCTTGACCGCCACAATTATAACAAGTTCCTTCGAACTTCTTCTTGGAAACCCCACCTTTTGGTCCCAAGTGGGAATTCTTGGAAGTTGTCACAACCTTCCCTTTTCCCTTTCCAAACCGTTTCCCTTTGGAGCTTTCACCATGCTCCACCACATTGGCCTTAGCCACACTAGAAACAAACTTGTTTTCAGCAACTCGATTGTTCTCTTCAATACTCAAACGAAGGATAATTCCTTCCACATCCATTTCCTTTCGCTTATGCTTAAGGTAGTTCTTGAAATCATTCCAAGATGGAGGCAATTTTTCAATGATTGTACCACTGAAGCTTTCACTTATAACCATACCTTCAGCATGAATCTCGCAAGTGCAAATTGTTTGAAACTCATCCACTTGAGCTTTCACACTCTTGTTGTCCACCATCTTAAAATCAAGGAAACGGGCAACAATGAACTTCTTTGTTCCCGCATCCTCAATTTTATATTTGTGGTCCAACGACCCCCACAATTCCTTTGCAGCTTTTCTTCTCATTAAACACGTTATAGAGAATCAAAGCGAATTGAGGACGTAATTTCTGCACAAGTACTCCCCATGCTTCCATGTTTCAACCGCAGCCAAGGTTGTAACATCGGTTTCTCCTTCACTCACCTTTGGCATATCTTCTTTCAGATATCTTGCCAAGTGCAAGGTAGTGAGGTAGAAAAGCATCTTTTGTTGCCAACGCTTAAAGTCGTGGCCAACAAACTTCTCGGGTTTTTCCGCATGAGGGGTCGGGATATGAATTGTATGAGGATTATTAATCACAGTCTTAGAGCCACTTCCATTTCCAGTTTGGGAATTAGTTTGGGTTTCCACTGGGGTCCAACTTGGGTCTCCACGTTGTTGTTGTTCGTCGCCATCTGAAACACAACAACCAAGTTAAATTTCCTGTTTTTCAAACTGTAATCGACACTCCTTCGATTAGGATATGTCTTAAGATTGTAGCACAATGGAGTACAATTACAGAAAAATAATACACAATAAATTGATAAAAACAGAAAATAAAAAGGAGAAGTTCTTGAATTTGCTGCACGAGCCCAATGAAATCACTGTCTCCTTAAGACATATTCGATCCTCACCGAGCGTGCTTGAGTTTTTCTTGGATCGCTTGTCTCCCGGGGATAGAACGTGCGGACCGGGGGCACTTTGCACCTAAGTTCCCGGCGAGTTGAATTGCGCTTGGACTAGATCACCTCTTCTTTGTGTATGCAATAGAGGAGGCCAAGGAAGATGATAACAATATGCAACCAAAGACTATGGAAGAGGATTTGCAGGAGGAAATGTGTATGAATCACGGTGGTTCTTTGCCAAAAGTTTTCTCAAAGTATTTTTCCAAGTATCTCAATTGTTGTTAACAAACAACAATTTATACATATTCAATCAACCAATAAAAACTGAAAATCAATGGTGTTTATGGAGTAATAAAATGTAATAAACAATTTAATTACGAAAATTAAACCACCATTATTCCAAAATCATTAGCCATAATGATTTTCATTTCAGTTTTCTGCATTTAATATTGGGCCGTTAAATGTCCGCCTGTGATCCGCTCGGCCGAGTCTTATAGCTCGCTTCTGCCGAGCAAGGCTTTCCGTAAACTTGGATCCTTCTGTTTCACTCTGCTCTACGAGTCAACAACCCGCTCGGCCGAGCACCTCAGAAAAATTCAAAAACCAAATTTTTGATTTACAAAATCAAATTTTATTTGGCCAAATCATTTGAGCATCTATATTTAATTCATCCAAAACCCATTTTGAACAATTAAATATTTTATTTTTCACAAACACAAACCACTTAGGTAATTTGACAAAATTACCCTTTAGAAATTAACCCATTAATTTCCTTCAAACATACTAATTTTTCCAACAGGTGGGAAGGAAAGGAGGAGGAGGATGGCGAGTGGAGGGATTGAGGAGGAAGGAGGGGAAGTAGGGAACTGCAAGAAAAGATGGTGAGAGGGGGTTACGGGAAGGCTGGTAGGAGTGGGAAAGAGATGATTTACTATTACTTTCAAAAATATATTTTTAATATTGAATAATGAATTATAACATTTTGATATTAATAATGCTTGTATATTTAAAGAGAAAAATAAATTAAACAATTATAAAAAGTTAAAATGAGAATAACTAAAATAGCCCTCACATATGACCAATAATTCTGACTTCGTTTGGTGTTAGGGGGTAAAGTGTAACTCTTGGTTAGTTAAGGTACCACCTTTGAATAAAATTTATGCGAGGGTGCAAAATGGGAATGAGTGTACTCCCTCCGTCCCATAGATTTATGGACTTTTGGATTTTGCACGGGGATTAAGGAGGAAATATTATATTGAAAGTGTTGTGAGTGTGAAAATAAAATAGGAGAGAGAATGAGTGGAGAGAATAGTAAATTATAATGGTGATGTGAGTATTAAAATAATGTAGGAGAGAGAATGAGAGGAGGGAATAGTAAAGATTCCTTTTCATTTAGAGAAAGTTAGATATTATTGTGAAACGTTCAAAATAGAAAGTTTACATATTATTGTGGGACGGAGGGAGTATACTCTGTCCTAATGATTTTGTGATAATGCATGTATTTGTAGCAATTCAGTTTGGAGTCACAGTGAGATCTTCTGTCATTCACACTTGTTGGCTTGGGTCTTTCCATTTTTTATTTTTTTTTTAATTTGGCTTCGCCCGGCAAGAAGGATGACAGCTTGTCGTACATCTACTTTGACTTGACTCATTTGATTTTGGTCCATTCCGGCTTTATTTTATTTATTTATTTATGACTATTCCATAGTCCATAATCCTTATCATTAACAGTGATTTAAACCTTTTTATAGGATTTGAAGGATTATTTAAATTTGAATTATGTCTCTATTTAATTTAGACAACTTATATCTTTCAATTAAACATAAATTCACACCTTTAATTTCCAAAACTTTTTGAAAGTAGAACTGTACTATGATGCTGACTGCTAATTTAAAAGAGTACAAATGATAAACCAAATGGGTGGGCTAAATAATCATTCTTTATTCCTTATAAAAACCTGCAATTTTATTATTTTTTTTTATTGATTTATGATCAGAAATACGATCAATAATTATTTTTAAAATTGCATAAAAATAATTAGATCTATATAAAATTATGATTAAAATTTATTTGATTTACCCACGAAAATCAAAGTGGTAGTTTCTTCGGATCGTAAGTATTTTTGTTAAGAAGAAAATTAAATTTGGGTACTCATTTATTTTAGGATGAATGCAATTATGCAATACTTGCTTTCCGTACTACCAGATGAGTAGATGAAATGCATTTCCCAAAAGGGTTGAAAAGTGGGCCTAAAGGCCCATTTTGATGCTTGTAATTGAGAAAGCCCAGACCATATACTTGGGTGACATTAAGGAATTCGGACCCCTTGCTGCGGTTAATCTGGCTCAAGGACCAGCTGAAGAAAATCACCACCCTCATTAGACGTGTCCAAGGTTAAGCGTTAACCGGCTAATCGTAAGGTTAATAACCGGATTTTAACCGCCTAAACCGTTAACCGTCTAACCGCCTTAACCGCCTAACCGATAACCGTGTAACCGAGGTTAACAAAGGTTAAGAAATTTTTACTCCGGTTAACCGCCGGTTAATTAACCGGTTAACTTAACCGTTAATTAACCGTCGGTTATTCAAAAAAGTTAAGTTTTCTCTTTATATACTTCCGTTTCTTTTAAATCCGTTAAGTTTTCATTTCTTTAAAAATTCATACCTATTTTTCTATAACTTTTTGCAAAAAATATTAGTCTTAACAACTATTTAAAATAGTTTTATTTATCCAAAAAAAAAAAAAACAGTTCATATACAGTTACATATTTAACAGAAACTGTTAAATATTTAACTGTTTTTTCAAAAAAAGTGTTAAAAACTTAACTTTTTATTCAAAAAACTATTAAAAAGTTATTTTTTTTTAACTTTAGATAAAAATCTGACATTCTTGAAAAAAAAATAAAAAATAATTAACCGTTTATTAACCGGGTTAACCGGATTAACCGTTAACCGGTTAACCGTAACCGTGACTTAACGGTTAACGGTTAAGTCCGATTAATGATTTTAACCTTCGTTAACCGCCGGTTATTAACCGATTAACCGCGGTTAATTAACCGTGGTCACGTCTAACCGTCATGCTGCTCTTATGGAAGGTATCCAAACACTTCTCCGTGCAGCTGACTGCTACATTCAGCACACACTTCGCAAGGGTAAGGATAATTTCTGTGCAGATCAGGACCATCCGTTTGTGCGCATGGAAGCACCTAATGAAGAACTCAAGGAACTCATGGTGGCTGACATGAGAGTCTAGATTTTGTTTAATTTTTCCTTATGTACCAAAAAAAAATTAAGGAATATGATGACGTCTCGACTCTCGGGGGTTTCACTCACTACAAGAAACAGGCTTATTTACGGCGGTTAAAATCCGCCGTAAATAATACGCGCCCCGCCGTATATAGTATTTACGGCGGACTAGCCGCCGTAAATAGATCCCCGTATAAATTATCGCCGTATATACTATATACGGCGGGGGAACCGCCGTATATACTATATACGGCGGATATACCACCGCCGTATATAAATGGAATACATACGTATAAAATGGCGTATTTGAGTGATCTTTATACGGCGGAATGTGTAACCGCCGTAAATAAGAGACGAGTCGTCCGCTCCGTGACGAGTCGTCCCAGTTGCACCCCCACCAGGTTCCCTCGTCCAAACGAGTCGTCCATGGGACTTTTATACGGCGGTCACTATATCCGCCGTAAATAACTAAATAGGGACGACTCGTCCAACATGGCACGAGTCGTCCCATTTACACCCCCTACTGGTTCCCTCGTCCCCCCTTTGGGCACGAGTCGTCCCTAGGTTTATACGGCGGATTTGGTCACCGCCGTAAATAATCCTATTTTTTTTTTTTTCCCCAGCTTTGTATAATTCATTTTCCCCAAAAATACGTTCACAAAAACCAAATTCAACCTGTACACACACAATATAACAAAAAATACACAAATGCAATCAATATTTACAATCTACATATTAACACAATTAATGTTGAATGTATCCATACATAATAACCATTATACAAAAAAGTTGTTAGTTGTTGAATGTATCCAAAATATACAATGTCTAAAATCCACGAACACCTATTCATTACCGTCATTTCCACGTCGTTCCATCCAACGTTTCAATTCATCAATTTGTTGTTGTAACTTAAGGCGTTCATCCTCATTTTTTCGGCGTTCCTCCTCAAGTTGTCTTTCAAAATCTGCTCTGACCCCCGCCACCGCCTCCGCTACAGCTGCCTGAGAAGGTTGGGATTTACCAAACACCTTAGTTTTGTTCAGACCGCCTCCCATACATCGAACTCTCCCACAAGCCCCCCCCCTAATTGAGAAGCTAATTTAAGGAACTAGGTTGATGTGCAAAAGAATATGCACATGCAACAAAAGATTTGAAACTATTTTTAGGAACTAGGTTGAAGTGCGCAACATTATTTTTTGAAGTGCGCAACACCAACATATGGACTAATAGATTGAGATTACGGCCACACTAGAGTTAAGGGAATTTACAAGGTTTGCCTTCAAACAAGAAGTCCACGACTAGGTATTGTCTATTTGTTGGAGGCAACTTAGTATCTTAGTAAAGCAAGAAGGAATCATTGGTATCAAGATTCATGATCATGTACTAAGGCAAGAAGGAATCATTGGTATCAATATTATTTACATTTACATTACAAAATACTATAAACCAAAACAATGTAGAATCAGCATTCAACTTTTTGAGACTTTTTGACCATTAATTTTCTACTCATTAGCTTGGTCTCCTTTTTACTCTATTAATTTTCTACTCATTGTTTACTTGAATTTACTTTCATGAAATTACACTAAAAGTATAAGTGGAAATGACAAATTGGGGTTCAATGTTTGGTTTTCTTTTTTTTGTTTTTTTATAGACTATATAGACAGGTGTTCAACACCATTTCAAAGTTCAAGCAGTTTCGACCAAGTAAATGTGATCAACTCCAATCAAAACATGACTAATAAAGGTAGCAAGATGAATGCAAAGAATACAATGGTTCATCCAATAAGAATCCAATATCTAATACTAGCCTCTAATACAAAATTGATAAATCCTCTTAAGTATTATTAAAGCTTAATGTCCAAAGCCACCATCTATTTGACAAGCACAAATCACATGCATAATAATTTAAATTTATATTTCATAAAATAGCACACTTCCGCAACAACCGCCTATAACACATGAAGAGCATAGAAATTGAAAAAACGCAACAAGAGCATACAAATGTATACCTAATCGCCTATAAAACATGAAGAGCATAGAAATTGAAAAAACGCAACAAGAGCATACAAATGTATACCGATTGTTGTAAATCGAAGAAATCAACGCTCGGGAGGAGAGAGAACGACGAGATACGCTATTTAGAGGAGAGAAAGAGAGGCCGAGATACAGAGATCGAAGAAATCAACGCTCAACCACACCAAGAAAAACAAAAATCAAAAATTAAAAGTAAATACGTATACCTACCCGCTGGGAGCCTTGGTCGCCGGCGGTCGGAAAATCGTGCCCTAGGTAGCTATGGAGGAGAGAAAGCTTCAGCTTCTACTTCAGATTACCGCGAAACTGAATAGGGAAATTTGGTTTCCCGGTATTTAACAACATTTACGGCGGACGCGTATAAACCGCCGAGAATAAGTACCTATATACGGCGGACGCGTACAAACCGCCGAGAATAAGTACCTATATACGGCGGCTATATACATACCGCCGTATAAAACTTCGACCTCGTATACGTACATGCCAAATGTACGTACATTACCTATTTACGGCGGACTTAGCCGCCGTATATATTTATTATATACGGCGGATGTTCAAACCGCCGTATACATATAATATTAACGGCGGACGCGTGTCCACCGCCGTATATGGGCGCCGTAAATAACATAGTTTCTTGTAGTGACTTGTTTTGTTTAGGATATCTGACTTGATATTGGTTTGTACCTAGAACACAACAATAACAATAAGCATCATTAAGGTCAAAGCCGGGGTTTAATCCAACTAAGGCCCTCGGGTGTGAGAGTAAGATCTCTGAGGGTTTATGACTGAGAAATAAGACTTGGAATGTCTTGAGTGAGTTGTGTGTTTAGGATTTAGACAATGTGGCTTGCAAATATAGATTTTGCACTTACTTTGTCCATGGGGACAAAGATTGATATTTATTGTAAGAGGGAGTTGCTCGCTGACGTCAGCCCTAAGTATGTCTTTGTCTTTGACCTAGGAAACGTGTCCGCGCCTGATTGATTCTGTCAGTAAAGTGAGATTTGTTGTAGAGGGATGTCTTGAAAGGACATGAACAGAGGCAACTTGCGCCAGTTGGTGCGACGCCTTATTTGCATAGTCGACGCCTGAGCCATCATTTAATGCGATGGGTACAAATCGGCTTATTGGTGTCAGAGCCAGTATGGAATCTTGCTCTACAAACTTTGACTTTAACCGAGTGTCTGGTGAGATAATCGGGAGTCTGGTATGAGCCAGCGGTCAATATTCGTTGGGCGCGGTCATTGGGATCGCGATCACGATTGGCGCGGTCATCTTACTGACGGTATGGCTGCCCGCAGTCTTGACTCTAGCGTTCTAGCTATCCGCGGTCTTGACTCTAGCGGTCTTTAGGAGATCGTGGTCTATGATATGCCACGTCATATTGGGTCTTTGGGCCAGATCGAGCTTTAGGCCCGATCCGATATATCCGGGCTCATCAGTGGCCCCTAGCTTTGAGCGAAGATCCATTCATGGTCTGAGCGAGGAGCTGATTATGCTAAGCTCGGTCTGCGGTCAGATCGCTGATGCGGCCACAAATGTTGTGTTTTTTCGCTGGTCTTTGCTTAGACTCCCTTACATATGGCACATGTGAGGAGCACGTGAGGGAAGTTTGGTGGAAATTGGTAGAAGCTTTGGTCTGCCTTCCGGTTTGAGTGGGCCCCTCGACGATCAAAGCGCCAGTGCATATCAGGTACGGAGGAGACGTGTCTGAATGTCAAGAGGCGCCATAAATGTCAACCGCCAATTAATTTGAAATTTTTAAAACTATGGCGCCGGTTAGTGATTCAAGGGGAACGGTTTGTGGGCTATTTAATACGGGTCGGCCCATATAGGTAGACCTATAAATACCAAACCCTTCCTCCTTCAAATTCTTTTATCACCTTCAGACTTTCAAGTTGCTTAGAGAGAGAAAATTTGTCTTCTGCTTCCTTTAGCATTTCCTTCCGTCTTTTTCGTAAGTGTTATTAGTTTTCATCTCCTTCTCCATCTCTTTACTTCTTCTGTTTCTTAGAATGACTTATAGGATGGAACGTCCTTTAGAGTTGGGTAATGGCATGACTCCTGATACCTTCGCCGTTTGTAAGAAATCGGCGGGTATCTATAGAAAAGTGGCCCACTCTTGGATTAGTTTATCTTTAGAGGCCAAGTCTTATCTCTCAGTCATAAACCCTCAAGAGATCTTACTCTTACACCCGAGGGCCTGAGCTGGATTAAATCCCGGCTTTGACCTTAACAGTGCTTATTGTTGTTGTTGTATTCTAGGTACAAACCAATATCAAGCCAGATATCCTAGACAAGTGAGACACCCGAAAGTCGAGGTGTCATCAGAATATAAACCTAAAACCGCTCAAGTCAAAATTTGCTTATTCAGATAGTGCGAAATATCTTTTTTTTCAAAATGAATGGCTAATGAACGGTATAAATCGAGGTACGAACGTGGATCAAGCTGAGCAAAGTCCAATAGATTGGGCCCAAAATATAATCCATATAAAGTCTCAAGTACGACAAAGGGAGTGGGCTTTCCCTATCTTTTCTCCTCATACCTCCTCGTCATTTCTCACTATGTCGACCTAGACATATTAGAGCGAATAATGACCAAGGCACAACAAAACTGCATGTCGACAATGCATAACCAAATAGGCCGAGCAAGGCCTCCTTTGAATACGAGTAGCCCCTCCTCGGTTGTCAACAAAATAAGGAAATGGACTTCCCTATCCTTCACAAGTCTCTTCCTCGGCATAATTTGGGCCGACCAGACCATGTACGACGAGGAGATCTCCTCCAAGGCGCACGTGTAGAATATGTTGCCTAATTCTATTCAAATAAGAACTGTGAACAATTATAATTCTGCTAGGATTATAACCTTATCTCAAACACTTTATTATCCAACAAGTACTCTACTATGCTATGCCTATATACTCCCTCCGTCCCAATAAAAGCTTCACTAATTACCCAAAAGGCCGTCCCGTTTGAAGCTTCACCTTTCCTTTTTTGGCAAAGAATCTTCACTATTTCCTCCACTCATTCTCTCTTCTAATTCACTATTACACTCACAACACTTTTCAAATTTACTATTTTCTCCACTAATTCTCTCTCCTATTTTCAAATTACACTCACAACATTTTTTTTTCCCACCTATTTCCTTAATATTTGTGCCCACCTAAAAGGGTGAAGTACTTATTGGGACGGAGGGAGTATATAAGCCATAATTCACATTATTTGGGTAACACATCTTTTAACTCTAAACTCTTATCAATTGATTTCTTTCTCTAAATACAAATACTTACTCTCAAGCCGGAGGGCATTCGCCGGTGAAGTTTCGGCTTAGTTTACGTATTTGTTCATTTTTTTCAGGCTATTCAATCATACAAGATATAATATGCCGCTGAATTTGAATTGATTTGAATGTTTTTGACATTATCAGTAATATTGATTTGATTAGAGGTAAATTTTACATGCACTAAATTAATCATGGTCGTCTATCCACCTACTACTACTACGGGAGAAATGTGCCTAATTATAAACCACTTGCTTGGGTGAAGGACCAAATATATTGGGTTTGAACAAATCCGGTTCGAAGAAATACCATGATCTATAATGGTCTATGGTCAGGATTGGGCCGAAGTCCAATGGATCTAATGCAAGTAACTTCTACAACCAACTTAGGCAGCCCACAATAGAAGCCTAATATAGACGAGTTAATGGACCAGCCCAGATCCATATTAACATGGTCTCAAATAATCTTCTATTTTTCCACAGGTAATATTTTAATAAATTTTTAGATAAATAATTAGCATTTCTTCCCATCGAAATTATGCTATTTGTAAATGACGCAATTAATTTGTCAAATTATTTTCAAAAATATTTCCTTCATCTCAGAACAAGAATATACCTTGTTTTACACATTTTTTAAGAAAATATGCTCTTCACTCCAAAATGATCTTTTCATTTTTTTCCTTTACTATAAATTATTTTAGATTGATTGGAGTATTATATTGATGAAAATTTGAAATTTTTTATTGATACAGAATCAACAATACTATCAATAACAAATTTTAGACTTTCATTGGATAACTAAATCAATCTAAAATTATTACTCAAAGTACCTTCGTATTAATGGCAAAAAAAGTGAGAAGATCATTTATTTTGGTAAGGAGAGAATAATAAAAATGAATAAAATTTTCATGAGTTAGAAAATAAATGTGCAAAACACTATTTCTAATGCAAATGAGCCAAAGTAGGTTATTAGGGTTTTTATTTTTGTAATTATATAAGCATTATTATAAGGATAAAATTTTTTATTTTTTAAATATGAGACTCTTACTATGAAACTATGAAACGTATCAAAAAGAGAAAGTATGCCTTTTAGTTTCGTAAAATCTAGGGAGAAACGCGTTTCTTCATAAGTTATGGAGAAACGGGTTACGGGTATCCAGAACCATTTGAAAGGATATCCAGAAACTTTTTGTATTGGCCATGACCTTGTCCCATGGTTACTTCTGGATATCAGTCTCAAAGGTTCTGAATATCCAGAACCCTTTGAAAGGATATCCAGAAGCTTATGAAAGTGATATTCAGAAACCTTCAAAATGATATCCAGAAACTTTCAAAATGTTTCTGGATATTCATTTGATGATTTCTGGATATACATTTGAAGGTTTCTGGATATCCAGAAACATTCAAAATGAATATCCAGAAACTTTCAAAATGTTTCTGGATATTCATTTGATGGTTTCTGGATATACATTTAAAGGTTTCTGGATATCCAGAAACCTTCAATAAGCAATTTCTGGTCTTGGCCTTGAATTTGGCTTCAAATCTATTTTTTCTGGATATCCGCCCAAAGGCTTCTGGATATCCGTTCCAAAGCTTCTGGATATCCAGAACCCTTTGAGACTGATATCCAGAAATTTTCTTCTGGTTATCAAATGTATAGCTTCTGGCTATTAAAAACGCGTTTCTTCATAGTTATGGAGAAACGCGTTTCTCAACAGACCTACTCTTTTAGTTTAGACGGGACAAAGGAAATATGTATTACGTGTAAATGTAAATAGCTTTTAAAAACGTAACATTTATTTTGGAACAATAGAAAATAATAACAAAACAGTTATTTTTGAGATGGAATGATCGCAAAATTGCATGATTTAACATCTAGAAACATCTCAAAGTTTTTTTTTTTAATAAGAAAGATTATCTCTTTTCCAATTTCATGATGGAAAATGAAACCGACCATCCGCGTTATTTGGAAAGGTGAATTATCAAAATTCGTCTACTTTACATAGTCCTATTTTATTTTGTACGGAGTATAAGGGAAACAAAATGCATGCAATGTGCGTGTTTCTAAAGTTTGCAATTTATTTTATTTGAAATTGTTTAAAGAAAAAGAAACATTGATTAGTTAACTTTTAAATCTTTTCTTTATCTAAATCTATCATTTTCAAACAAAATGGAATGGATTTTGAACGGTGTAAGACGAGTAACGAACGTGGATTATAATCGGGAAAGACACAATGGATGGATGGGACCTAATGTTTGATATGAAGAGTTTTGTAATCTTTAAAAAAAAAAAAAAATCAATATTTAATTTAGATTAATAGGAATTTGAATCATAAGTTTATTTTGAGACAAATCATTTTTTTTAAAATTTCTGATTAAATCGAAATGTAAGAAAACTTTTTATGTACTAGTAGTTTAACTTTAATGATACAATATGGGTGATGTCACAAGAAAAGGAAAATGGAAAGAAGCATTTGTGTTACGTATTATTATTTGAAAAATACTTTTAAAAAGCAAAGGTACCTTCGTTTTTTGCATATGAAGTGAGCATGTATAACGTTTAAATTTCATGTATTCTTTTAAGGTTCATTATTACAACAATAAATTAAATATAAAGGCTTAGCTCATCAAACTTTTTCTAATTACCTTCGGGATAATGCTATTATAATTCTTTGGGATGGGATAGGAAGGGAAAATCCTTTTGAGTACAAATATCAGAGTTGGGTCCACTAACAGCTATAAGCAACCAGGTTGGCTTTGTAAATGATATCCGTTGAATGATGATTTGGGTCCAAATAAATTAACAATAATTTGTTCACAAAATTTTAATTGATAATTTCACCCTTCCTTTCAAATGAAATCATGATTTCGCCCTAAATTATAATCCCTTTCTAATGAATTCATGATTTCGCCCGCCTAAATTACAAAATCATAAAATCCCTTGGAGCATCCACTTGGAGCATCCACAGTGGTGAACAAAATTCGTTCACCAAGTGAACAAAACTGGCTTGCGAACGAAATTTCGCTCACGTCAGCTTATATTTTGTAGCGGTGAACGAATTTTTCGTTCACAGATATATTTTTTTAATAGAAATTTGATATTATAAAATTAATAATATACATTAATAAATATTATTTTTTATTAACATCATTAACAATAAATATAATTAATTTTTATTATTATTTACTTAATTGCACAATTTTAAAAAATTAAATACTCATAAATAAACGTTAAATTACGATAATTTAAAACATTACACTTATGAAAATTAAAAATTAAAATACAACACACAAACGAATGAAAAGAAAGTAACACGCTCATAAATAAAATGATGCATATGATCTCAAGGATTGTTCTTTGCATATATTTGCTCGAACTAAGCATGATCATGATTTGTTCCGAAATTATGAGAACTATTCCCGTAATTACTCATAATAAAAAAAATCTTGATTTTTTTGCTAATTATAGAGAAAGGAAGTATGGAAGAAGAGATGCACATAATCTAGCAATCTTGAGCTCTATTTATAAGGGGAAATGAACGTTTTTGAAATTTTGACCTAAACGAAGTCGTTTAACGCAAGAGAAAATTTAAATATATAAAAAAATAAAATTTTATCATATATACTCCCTCCGTCCCGCTAATATCCGCACTAACACTGTTTGCGCGGGAATTAAGGAATATGATATTTTAATAAAATGTTGTGAGTGTAAAAGTAAAGTAGGAGAGAGAATGAGTGGAGGGTGTAATAAATTATAATGGTGTTGTGAGTATTAAAATAATGTAGGAGAGAGAATGAGTGGGGTTGGGTGAATATTTTATTAATATAAAGTTTCCTTTTTGGGAGTGTGCGGATATTAGCGGGACGCCCAAAAAGAAAAGTGTGCGGATATTAGCGGGACGGAGGGAGTATATAATAATAAAATATTAGAATCAATTTTTATTATTAAAATATACTTCCTCCCTCCCTGTCGAGTGGATACTTATTTTCTTTTTGGTCCATCCCAGCCCAATGGAGACTGTCTAAAATGAAAGGAAATCTTTACTATTTTCCACACTCATTCTCTTTCCTATTTTACTTTTACACTCACAACACCAATCAAATCACTATTCCTCTCACTCATTCTCTCTCCTATTTAATTTTTCATACTCACAACATTTCCTTTCATTTTTTATCTCTCTTACTTTTTCTTAATCTGTGTGCCCAAATTTTTGGTATCCACTCGACTGGAACGGAGTGAGTATAAATTATGTCAAATATTATAAAATTAGACTCTATTTATAGAGAAAAAGAAACTATAAACATTTTTAATATTTTTATTTCAATAATATAATTTCAAAAAAGTCAAAATTACAAAATACACATATAGCTCGAACCAATTTTCGTTCACGAATTCGTTCATAAAATGAGCGAAACTCATGAACGAAATTTCGTTCATGGCCATGAACAAAATTTCGTTCACCACTAATTGCCATGAACGAAATTTCATTCACGAAATTGCTCTTAATGAACAATGAACGAAATTTCATTCACAACTAATCATGATATTACAAATAAATTAACAATAGGATGAAATAGTCAAATTTTGGCGTTGCAACAAATAAATACAAAAGCAATTTCAAATCCGCTTGCACATGGGTACAATCATTTCTAGTTTGCACCTCTTTTTGCTGGGAAGGCCAAATCGGATCGGAATCGAATCGGAATCAAAAAATTGGATCGAAACCGGATCGAAAAAGCCCGAAATCGCCATGAACTGTCACGAAAATCGAAATCGGGGTAATCGGAACCGGTTTGGAGCCGGGCCGGTTAAGGGTCACCAAAATGGTGAACCGGACCGGAAAAAGCCCGGAACCGAACGAAAATTCATTGTTTTTCAATAGAACCGGATCGGAACCGGACCGAAACCTGACGAACCGGGAAGAAAACCGAAATCGAATTAACCGGAATCGTGTATAATCCGAACCGATTAAAGGTCATACATTTTTCGAACCGAAATCGGGCCAGAACTGATTTTGATCATCCCTACTCTTTGCCCCAAGTAAATATTGAGCATATGGGAATCCAATCTCAAAACCAATATTAATTTTAGTGTTTTGAAAAAAATTAGAAAAACCAACAGCTAAGCATCTTTTAAGATTAAAAAGCATAAAACCCCATTTGGTTAATCCCCTCTTTACTTTTATCCTTGTTACATAAACCTCTTATCCTTTTAAAAATGTTGTAAATATCAAGTTTTATCATCTAAAATAACAGCGTGTGCTACACACTTGATTTTGAACCTTGAAACTGTAATTTGGCCCAACCAATCTCTCTCTATATACTGTATATATTTAAGCAAAATGGTCTAATTTTCTTCAAAAATTGTCTTTTTCAAAAGCAAATACTCCCTCTGTCCCATAAAACATTACCCCTTTTACTATTTTGGGCGTCCCACTTTAAAGTCTCGCTTTCTTAAAAAGGAAATTTTTTAATACTTCTTTATTCATGGGACCCACTTGTCATACTCACTAACACTTTTCAAATTTACTATTCTTTCCACTCATTCTCTCTCCTCCCACTCACAACACCTACTTTAATAACATTATTCCTTATTTTCCGTTCTCAACAGTAAAGGTGTAAAGTTTTGTGGGACGGAGGGAGTATATAATTTCCACTTATATCTATAAATATACAATAACAATTGATGATGCAGGAAACGATCCATATCAGACTTAATCCAGAAATAGGTTGATCCCTATCAAATGTGACCTGAAATCACGAACAAACGACTATCCGAATTGGTATACGGTTAATACCCGCCGGCGTGATTATTAGATATAGTGTTATGAGCTTTTATGAAAATTGTATTGAATAACGTAATCCCAAAATAGCCAAAAAGACATTATCTTTTACCGTTGTATGTTGTCTGTTATATATAATATTGATTTAGGATCGTATTGAATCCTTTAAATTGTGCAGACAATGTAGGCATAACGAAGGGAAGTTGGCTCCTAGATTTGTTGGTCCATTTGAGGTATTAGAAAAGGTGGGAGAGTTAGCTTATCGCTTGGCTTTACCTTCATCTCTTTCTTCTCTATATGATGTGTTTCATGTTTTCATGTTGAGGAAGTACTGTTATGATTCCTCTCATGTCTTGAGTTCTCCTTCCGAGGATGTTCAAGCAGATATGTCTTACGTGGAGGAACCATTGCAGATTCTGGAGTGGCAGGTCCGAGAATTGCGTACCAAGAGTATTCCAGTGGTGAAAATTCAGTGGAAAAATCACACCATTGAGAAAGCTACTTGGGAATTGGAATCTGAGATGAGATAGAAATATCCTGATTTATTTGAGCATTCAGGTAAGTGAAGTCCAAATTCGAGACGAAATTTATTTAAGGGAGAGTGAGTGTCACGATTCTAAACCTAGACACCATTTTGGTCACACGTGAAGCACATGGGGGTGAGGTGCATTGCATCTCATATTATGCATTATGTGATAATTGGATTGGTTATGTGTTTATTTGAATAATTTGGTCATTTATGTGATTTTAGACGTTAATAAATTAATTTTTAATTATATAATGTCTAAATGAATCAATTGAGAATTAATGTGGTAAAGTTGTAATATTTGAAATTTTAAATAAAATGTTATAAAAGTATTGAGGAGCTTGAGTGTAATTATAAGTTTAAGGTGATTGATTGTAGAAGTTTAGAACTTGGAGGAGCTAAAGTGTAAAATTGTTATATAAATATCAAAATCCTCCCCAGAAGCTTCATTATCTTCCTCAGTAATCTTCTCCCCTACGTTTCATCCTTTAAACCTAGGGTTAACTTCAGAAAATCCTATCAATTCAACCGTCAATCCGTTTCTCGTTTTGATCGTAAATTATTGCTCAGGGAGTCGAATAGAACATTTAGAGCCGAGCAAATCTTCTTTTCCTTTTGACTCATTTATGGTAAGTTATTATGATTCTTTCTATAACTGTTCATACCATGTTTTAATGATGTTATTATTACCATATAAATGATTATTGGTAAGTTTGACAATTTAGTTGGCCTTTAAAATGATGAAAACATGGTTTGGAAATGAGTAGGGTGAAGGGTGGTAAAATATGGGTTGGTAATTGAAAAGGTTATTATCAATCTTGCTTATGGTATTATGGGAGGATGTTACTTGGGTCATAATGTGTACAAATGGTGGGAAAGGTTCATAATGATGTTTAGAGTTAGTTTATGGCTCTTAGTAGTAGTTGGGTAGGAGTGGGATGGATCAGTTCTTGCCTTACTGTTTATGTTGAGAATTCCCAGTGGTGGCTTCTTGAGTCACGCGATAGAGGCTGCCCTCGTCGTGCGACAGTTTAAGCCATGTCACGAGTCGTGCCCTTGGGCACGAGTCATGACCTTAGGCACGAGTCGTGACCTTCCTGTTTGCACTCGTATGAGGTAGTCGTGATAACTGAGGCACTCGTGCGGAATTTAGGCACGAGTTGTGCCAATGAGCACGAGTCGTGCCCAGGACTGATGTTTGGTACCAACTTTGCAAGCTTGTAGACCTAGGCAATCTAGTACGGAATTGATTCCTCTTTAACTATAACTCTAGTACAATATTAGTACTATACAATGGAGTCTTAAATGATCCAAAATGATAAATAAAAGGTCTTTAAATATTGTCCTGAAAATGGTTAGAGGGCATTGTAATTACATTAACCAAATTTATCAAAACTTGGTAAATTGATATGGAACCTTTATAGAAGGTGTTTAATATTATGAAATGGATATGTAGGGCTTACTTGATATATATTGTGCCCATATGTGATTACATATTCATGATTGGTTGTGCACATAGTGTCTAAATACATGTTGCATTGCTGTATTGGTTTGAACAGGAGTATTAATACCCTGTTGTTAGATTGTTGTTATTCAATAGTGTCTAAATATATGTTGAACTATTGTGATTGGTTTAACATGAGTAATAGTATCATGTTATGTATTGATATCCCAATGTGTGGATTTAATATCAAGTATCTATTATGTGCTTGAATGTGTTTATATCAGCTGATTGCGGGGGGTATAATGGAATATGATCACTTATGAGAAATTGTTCCATAAGGTGCTCAGATTATATTATACTTGTGACCGTTCACCCCACTGTGGCCACAGACTGGGGACAGTGTCTGTATCGTGCTCTCCAAGCCTTACAGATAGCTGTGAGTCTTAAATGGTTCTATGAAAAATGGGTCTTATAAGACGTGAATATGCCTAAGCAGTTCACACATAAATGGAGTTTTACTCCCAATGTAGTACGACTTATTGGTCAGATGGAAAAGATAAAATGAAGTAACGTAATGTGTTTACCGCTTTACCAATGTGATTATGAGCAACCTGTTTATGTGTTGCATATTATATGGCATATTGTTGCATCCATAATAGCTTGCTGAGATTTATTCTCACCCCTTCTCCCTTTATTGTTTTTAGATCCCACTGATACAGGAGGACCGAACTGGTGAGGCCGAAAAGGAGTTTGGACATCTTTTGGGTTGTCAGGGTATGTGTTTGGTTTGGGGAGTTGGGAATAGGTTGTGGTTGTTATTATTTTGGGGAAAGTTGTATATAAAACTTTTATAAACATGTTTTCAGAGTATTGTGTTGTAATTAAATCTAGGATTGGTTTTGTTTCAAAGTTGGCTTGTGTAAGCCTTTACAGTTGTACTGTTCGTATTTAAACAGGTTATAACTTGTCAAAGCAGGTTTATAAATCACCTCCAAGTAGAGAGGTTATTTTGAAGTTGATTTTAAAAAGGGTTGTTATACTTTTCATGTTAAAATAAAGAAAAGTTTTTTTTTTATGAAGGTAGTTTGGGACCCTCCAGCTTGGGACACGAGTCTATAGGTCCCGGAGTTGGGGAGGCGCCCACAGTTGGTATCAGAGCTTTGGCTAGAAGTCGAGGGTAGATGTCTAGTCTAAGGGGGAGTGTGTGATATCTGACGCCGAGTGTTTAATGCAGGGATTGGTGTAATGGCTGAAGCTGGTGATGACCAGCAGAGGGATCATGGAAATATTGGTGATATGGGAGCGGGGGAAAACCAGAATGCTGAAATGATGGCTATGTTCAGGGTTTTCCTTCAGAATATGGCAACTTAGGGTCAGGCTCAACAGCAACCTGAGGGGAGACAAGCACACGGGTTAGAGAAGTTTATCAAAATGGCTCCACCAAGCTACAACGGGGATCCAGATCCAGTGATAGCAGAGAGATGGTTGGAAGCTATGAATAAAATCTTTGTGGCAATGGAAAGTTCAGACGAGGAGAAAGTCAGATGTGCGGTGTTCAAACTAGAAGGTCCTGCAGAACACTGGTGGAAAATACTTAAGGAGAGTTGGGAGCAGGACCACACGCCCCAAACTTGGGACAGCTTCACCAGGAGATTCAAAGAGCATTTCATTCCAGTGATTACCAGAGACAAGAAAGAGGTAGAGTTTCTGAGGCTCGAGCAGGGGACAATGACAGTGGCCCAGTATTCGGCTAAATTTACAGAGCTGGAGAGGTATTGTCCACATCTAGTACCAGAGGAAGGAAGGAGAGTCTACAGGTTTGTGAAGGGACTGAGATTGGAGTTCAAAAAACAATTGCTGACACATGATTTTCCTAACTATCAGGCAGCAGTAAACATGACATACAGAATTGAAAATGACATTGAAGAACATCGGGGCAAACCTGAAGGTAGTAGAATTAAACCCAAGTTTCTAGGCCAGAGTTCAGAACAGAACAGGGGTCAGCCTAAGCCTTCAACTCCAGGAGTGGCTAAGGGAGGAAATGTCACAGTTTCTACTCGTCCATTATCTAACAAGTTCAGTACTGTCTGTAATTGGTGTAAGAAGGTGGGACATTCAAAAGACAATTGTTGGTGTAAACAAGGGAAATGTATGAGTTATGGAGAAATGGGGCACTTCAGAAAGGATTGTCCTAAATTTAAACAGGGTCAAGCTGCGGGTGGTAGACAGCAGGGTGACCAGCCCAGAGGGGGTATAAAGAGGGATGTTGAGGGGAAGCCTAAGGAGAGAGTGCAAGGTAGAGTGTTTGCCTTGGGTTGAGGCGCGGTAGATCCCACCGCGGTTATTAGAGGTATAGTCCCTGTCTCAGTGGTCAGGGCTCGTATTTTTATCGACTCTGGAACGTCTCATTCTTATGTGGCATCTCATTTTGCATTCACATTTCATAAGTTGCCTAAGTTATTGCCTTATGTGCTAGAGGTCTCTACTCCTGTTGGAGAGTACCTCGAATCCTCTTTGATTTATCATGATTGCGAGGTGATTATATGTGGGCAGGTATTGCCAGTGGACTTGGTAGAGTTACTAATCCAAGATTTTGATGTTATTTTAGGCATGGACTGGTTGAGTTATTGTCATGCCTTGGTGGACTGTCGCAGAAAGCGAGTCACCTTTTCTATGCCTGATGTGCCTGTGTTTATATTTGATGCTGATAAGTCTTAATTTGGCATTCATGTTATATCTGCATTAAAGGCTAGAAAGTTGTTATCAAAAGGGTGTGAGGGATACTTGACATATGTGTTAGACTCTAGTAAGAAGTCTCCTGAACTATCTTGTGTTCCAGTTGTGATTGAGTTTAGTGATGTATTCTCAACTGAGTATTCTATGCCTCCGGATAGAGAGGTGGATTTTTGTATTGACCTATTGCCAGGTACTTCACCAATTTCTAAAGCACCTTACAGAATGGCTCCAGCTGAGTTAAAAGAATTGAAAATTCAGTTGCAGGAATTGTTAGACAGTGGTTTCATTCGTCCCAGTGTTTCACCCTGGGGAGCACCAGTTTTGTTTGTTAGGAAGAAGGATGGTACTTGAGGTTCTGTATTGATTATAGACTTCTGAATCAAGCTACTATCAAAAACAAATATCATCTTCCTCACATTGATGATTTATTTGATCAACTTCAAGGTTCCGTTATCTATTCCAAGCTTGACTTGCGTAGCGGATACCATCAGTTGAAAATTAAGCCAGATGATATTTCTAAAACAGCTTTCAGAACAAGGTACGGGCATTATGAATTTCTTGTTATGCCATTTGGGTTGACCAATGCACCAGCAGTATTTATGGACATGATGAACAGAATTTTCAAGCCCTATCTTGACAGTTTTGTTGTGGTTTTTTATTGATGATATCCTGGTATACTCAAAATCCAGGGAAGATCACGAGAGGCACTTGAGAATTGTTTTATCCGTGCTTCGTGAGAAACAGTTATTTGCAAAGTTCAGCAAATGTGCGTTCTGGCTTGAACAAATTTCTTTTCTGGGTCATGTGGTATTAAGTACGGGTATTGCCATAGATCCTGCGAAAATTGAAGCCATAGTCAACTGGAAACAGCCTTCTACAGTGACAGAGGTTCGCAGTTTCCTTGGTTTAGCGGGGTATTATCGAAGATTTATACAGGGATTTTAGAGGATTGCAACTCCGTTGACCAGATTGACTCGGAAGGATGTACCATTTGTTTGGAATGTGAAGTGTTAAGCTGGATTTTCTGAATTGAAGAAGAGATTGACTTCAGCTCCGATCCTTACACTTTCAGATGGTTGCAAGAATTTTGTTATTTTCAGTGATGCCTCCAAAGAAGGATTGGGTTGTGTCCTTATGCAAAATGGGAAGGTAATTGCGTATGCTTCGAGGAAGTTATCACCAGCGGAGCAGAATTATCCTACCCATGACATGGAGTTAGCTGCTATTGTTTTTGCGTTGCATAAGTGGAAGCACTATTTGTATGGGGCAAAATTTGAGATATTCATGGATCATAAGAGTCTGAAATACTTGTTTACCCAGAAAGAGTTGAACACTAGACAAAGGCGTTGGTAGGAGCTTCTGAAGGACTATGATTGTGTCATTTCTTATCATCCAGGAAAGGCTAACATGGTGGCTGATGCTATTAGCCGTAAGGCTCATTTATCATCTTTGGTGTCTCAGGAATTGAGAGGTGATATGTTATTTGCGAATGTCAGAGCAGTTCCTACTCTATATGGGGATCTTTTGGAAGCTCAGCAGAATGATATTGAATTGAAGAAAATTGTGGAGAAATTACAAGATGGAAAGACCGGGGAGTTTGGGTTGAACAAAGATGGGATTTTGACATTCAAAGGGAGAATCTACGTACCTTCTTCCCCAGAGATTAAAGGGCAAGTGTTAGAGGAAGACCACAAATCCCGATTTGCTATTCATCCTGGAAACACGAAGATGTATTATGACTTGAAGAGAGGGTATTGGTGGAATGGTATGAAGAAGGAGATTGCAAAGTTCGTATCAAAGTGTTTGACTTGTCAACAAATCAAAGCTGAACATCAGAGGACAGCAGGGTTACTTCAACCACTGGATATTCCGGAATGGAAATGGTAGGGCATTTCTATGGATTTTTTGACTGGATTGCCTCCTACTTCGAGAAAGATGGATGCTATATGGGTGATTGTGGATAGATTGGCCAAATCAGCTCATTTTCTACCAGTTTCAACCAAGTATTCATTGGAGAAATTGGCCCAGTTGTACATATATGAGATTGTGAGACTGCATGGAGTACCTGTCAACATTGTTTCTGATAGGGATCCAAGATTCACCTCGCGGTTTTGGAGGGCTTTGCATGAAGCCCTGAGGTCCA
Source organism: Adenophora triphylla var. japonica (assembly GCA_022495995.1). NCBI lineage: Eukaryota > Viridiplantae > Streptophyta > Magnoliopsida > Asterales > Campanulaceae > Adenophora > Adenophora triphylla. Next base: position 15,329 of record JAFEMH010006889.1, on the reverse strand, counting down.
AGTTGAGTTTTAGTACAACATTTCATCCTCAGACCGATGAACAGACTGAGAGGACCATTCAGATTCTTGAGGACATGCTATGGGCTTGTGTGATGGATTTCCACTATCTTGGGAAGACCATTTGCCTTTAGCGAAATTTGCTTATAACAATAGCTACCAATCCAGTATTGAGATGGCACCATATGAGGCACTGTATGGGAGGAAATATAGGTCTCCAATGTGTTGGGACGAGGTTGGTGAAGCTAAACTATGGGGACCAGATTTGGTTAGAGACTCAACTGAGAAGATTAAAGTAATCCGTGACAGATTGAAGACAGCCCGGAGTCGACAGAAGAGCTATGCCGACACTAGAAGAAGGGAGTTCTCATTTCAAGTTGGTGTAAGTGCTCCAATTTGAGTTGTTAGTATTTTCGTTAGAAAATTAACGAAAGCCCTAACATTTCTAACATTTCTAACAATTCCTAACATTTCTAACCAAGCAAGGGTAAATTAGGGATTACTATTTGAGGTTAAAACAAGAAAAGAATCTCAAAAAAGCAAAAGAAAGGTCAAAAACCCGAAATAGAAGCTGCTGGAACAAAAACTGGTTGCTTAATTTGAAAAATATTCTTCCTGTCCAAAGCCTGGAGCAGCATTTAATGAACCAGGCACGCTTACAATCGGATCCGCGCGGACATGATTGATTTCCCAGAATGCCTATAAATTGAACCCTTCAGTTTCATTTCCAGGGGAGGAACAACACAATTCACAGCTGCACCTTGGCGAAAATACTTGAGAAAATAGTGAGAATTCCCTTGAATTGTCACTCTTTTCTCTTGATTATCTTTCCAAATCACAAATCATCAAACACTTTCAAAATTCAAAAATCAAACACAAACACTAAAGAAGATAGGTATAACCTCCTTCTCCTTACCCTAAATCTCTCTCATCCATGCATGCATCTCATACTTTGAAGATGTAACTTGTTCATTTCTTGCCCTAGATCCAAGAGGATCACCATGGAAGTTCATCTCCATGGATGATCCTCCACAAGGATCAACATTACTTTCAAAGTGTTTTTACTTACTTGCAAACACATTTTCAAAACTCTAAAAATCATTTTCATGCATCAAATCTTGATTTCAAAGGATAAAATTCCCCTTCCCAAGCAAATGAAATGCTTAAAGTCCTAATGTACCCCAAGGATAGCTTGATATAGTAGATCACCACTAAAATGTTTAGTGATCACTAATCAAAGCTTAGGGAAATGGGGACAAGCATGGATGCCAAACCCCCTTTAAATCATGTTTTTCTTCAAGAGAAAGTTGCTGTCCAGTAGCCTTTCTCTAAGACCTCTGTCCATGGTCTAATTTTTTGGACATACAGAAACTTGGAATTTGATGTTGACTTCAAAATACATTTTGTAGCCAACATCCAGAGATTTCTAGAAATATTTTTACTTTATTTTTTTCGTGAGTAAAACTCCCTTTTTCAAATTTTCTTTTAAAAGTCAGTTCCTCAGTCTCTGGAAATCCTGATTTCATATCTGAGATTTCCAGAAGGTTTTGGTCCACCAAATTATCTCCAAATGGGAAACCTCTTTTACAGAAACCTTATTTAAGGTTTTTTGAACAACTTTCATTCTCAGACTTTCCCCATATTTTGAATTTTTAAAGCCCTTAAACCCATTTTAAAATCAAGTATCCACTGCCTTTTTCATTCTGGCAGAATTGGTTTTCAACTTCAAAAAATCTTTTGAGTACCAAAACTCAACCCATAAATCATACCAAAAATCATGGGACTTGTTTAAAGTCTAATAAAGAGTTTTCAATTTTTAGTTTTCTCAGTTTCAACATATTTTGGCCAAAGGAACACACACACACACAACACACACAAATGGTTTTTAATGCTTGGAAGACTCGTTTTACGAGGCATTCCGGGTGAACACTAACGTTTTTTCCGGCGTGTAACGTGACCTCCGAACCCAAATCTCTAATCTCGGGCATTTTTCAAAGTTTTGGCCCTTAAAATAAAAATGGCGTGGCGACTCCGTGTTTTTTTTCGATTGATTTTCAAAGAAAAGAAAAACAACCAATCTTTCGGAGAAAATGGACCAACATCGTTACAGTGGCGACTCCGCTGGGGACAAATAAGCTTTATCTTAAAAAAAATGATATTTGGTATATTGGTGGAAACCATTAAACTTTCCGTTAACGCCTCCTAATACGAGTCGGGGATAAATTGTGGTTTAACAATCCCACATACCGGTATCATTGTTTTCAAAAAAAAAAAGGAAGGAAAAGCTTTTGAGGGTCAAGCTTCCGTCCCGGCATTTGAAACCGTTTGTTGTGTGTGTGTTGATTTTTCACATTTTTGTGTTGTTTTGGTCGCCTCGGAAAAAGTCAAAATTTTGACTATCGGACCCGTCTCTTTGAATTTTGAATTATGTGCTTATGTGTTTATTTGCTTTCAAAAAATAAATTTCAAAAAAAAATTCAAAAAAAAAAATCAAAAAATTCAAAAAAAGGGATTTTCAAAAAAAAAAAGATTTATCAAAAAGAAAATTTTCAAAAAAAAAATCATGCATCATACTTTTTAAGACACATGAAAAATTTCTATTTTACTCAGAAAAAGAAGATAGACTGCTTGCACACTACGCGCACTTGGCCTTACACTGCACACTACGTCCCTAACCCGGGGAAATCCCTGTAGCAGCCCGTTTGGTCTTATTACGCCTCTCGGTGCAAGCACGGGACTACCCAAACATCCCATGGAGCCTCGTGTCGACCATGCACTTGTCCGTGACACACTTTGTCCGAGACCCGGTTGGTTTTTAGTGCAGTACGTGTCATGCCTGCGTGTATAGACCTTTCCTTTCGAAGCCTTAGTCGGCATACCAAGTCAATATCTTTCGGGACCCTAATCGGTCGAAGTCTGCCGGTTTTCCGTCACGGGCTTTGACCGGATATTGACTAGCGCCTTGACTTTGACTCGGCTGGCACAAATTATACAACGACTCCCGGCATGACGAGTCATCAAGAATTAACGATTATTCCATGCCTAATTACGGCCTAATTGACGACGAGTCAAGATCAATGTGGACATTTATCGGTCAGAATCGTGCTTCGAGCTTTTTGTCGAGCCCTCGGACATGATCTTGACTTTGACGTCGGCTTTGTCGTAATGTACATCGAATGCTCGTTAAGACTAGATTACCCGCCGAGACTTTTAGGATCGTTTTCTTTTCGGTCGGTGGGACCCGCTTGCCTATAGGACCCTCGCCGGCCGCTCCACCACAGGAAGTCGAAATACGAGGTGGAATACGAGGGCTTATAGGCGTAGTGACGGGGCCCGGCGATCCGGGATCGAGTAGTTTGCGAAAAAGAAGAGCAATCTTTTCCAACCGATTAGGTTAATAAAACATGTTTAAGTAAACAAGAACAAATAGCGCATGTTGCATGAGCCCAAAGCCCAAACACCTACCCTCCTTCATTCCCAAAATCGAACCCTCGTGTCTTTCCCCTTGACTCCTCACAAAGCTTGGTTTCGGGCACGGGTCACCGTTTGATCGAGTTGGGAAGAGTCAAGCGCATCGTCGGCTTCACCGTTTGTTGGAGCTACGGGTTTGAGAATGTACGCATCAGCCTGGTAATGATGGGGACAACGTCGCTCCGCCTCCGGGACCCCTCGAAGACGAACGGCGGTGGAATCGGTTAGCCCAGAGACAAATGAGATTGCGACGGGAAGCACCTGTTGAATAGCCTTATGGAGGCTATTAAGAGCCACGGTTTGGCCGCCGGCCTCAATCTGATGGCACCTTCACAGTGGAAGAAGAAGAGGATGCGAATCCCGTTCTCGGTCGCCACGATTACTCCCGGGATGCCACGCACCACGCCTCTATGGTACATTGCAGAACCAGCTGCTCCTCGATCTTCGGGTCGGCCCGGCTCCCGGCTTCGGACCTCGGATCCATGCGGCTGACGGGACAAATCGATTCGCAGTTCCTCGGTGGGGGCAAAGCCGGTGCGGAATGTCTTCTCATGGTTGGGGATACCTCGGAGTGCCACGACAAATTGGGATCCGCCTCAGTTTGGAACCGATCGATCCAGGACCTTCGCACGGCAATAGTTTGGAATGCCGCCACGATCCGGTTCGGGGCGCACAATCGAGCCTCACTCGAATGATACTAGCTCGGTTGCTCCTCGCGACTTTCACAAATCCATTTCTCACTCGGGGTTCGATGGGTTGCAGGCCTCCGTCCGGTTTCATCAGAATCACCGGGACGCATTACCCCACGGGTTATACACCATCGCCCGGCCCGGCCATGCAATTCAACAATCGAGGGGACGGCGGCCCATCTAAGCCCTACTTATGGGTCTCACTCCGAAATCCAAGCTACTGGCTACATCGGGGCTGCCTCCGCCCACTTTGCAGGTTGAAAATCAACGGCCGGGCGCGCAAGGTTCTATCCCTTCGCCCGGGCTCCTACTCATGCTCCCCAGGGCAATTTGGGCCAAGACGGGTTTTCACCTACGTCCCGGATCGGCCGTTCCCTCCACCGATCCGCGCCGGTGGTAGCTCCTCTCTCTAGCTCGATCCTTGGTTTGAACGCTGTGGTTCCGTCAAGATCCTCATCGCTTTGGTTCATGGAACAAGATAAAGAAATGAAAGCGCGGATTCTGAATTGGCCAGCTAAGAAGTACGCCTTAGGCCCTACGGACAGGACTCCATCGTTCCCACCTGCCTCACAAATTTGTTATGCCAAATCTGGACCTCTTTGATGGTAGCTGCGTGCATAGAAAACTCATGCGGATACGTATACCTTGGCGATGAAGGCGAAAGGGTGTACCAATCGGCGATTGGGCGACTATTTCGATCTCTCCTTGAAATCCGGTGCTCTAAAATGGTTCTTCCGCTTAAAAGCCGAGGCGGGAGCTACATGGGACCAGATTACTAATGCCTTCACGAAAAGTACAAAGCCTAACTTGGAATGGGAAACAAATAGAGTTGATCTGCGAGACAACGGTGCGGCGTCAGAAGCGAGAATGTTGGGGATTTCTACAAGCGGTGGAATACTGAAACTTCCGGTGAGATGGCCATCTCCTCCTTACGAAGAGGAACAATTGGACATCTTTCGAGTCATGCACTGAAACCACATCCCGAGCCTCCTCGAGTCACTTCCCCGATACTCGGACTTACGGGCCATGGTTAACTCCAGCGGCTAAGTTTGAAAAGGCTACAATCGGCAACTAGAACTTTCTGCTTTGCTTACGAGATATCGGGCTCCTCACTTCAAGCTCCGCTCACGCTCCTGCTAAAGGCAAAGAGGTGATTAATTACGCGGGACGGGAATGTAATAACCTGAACTCCTTTTGCTCCCGGAAAACCCGGCGAGCCCGGGCCACGGGTAGTCATGAACCTTGAAAACTTTGGAATGCCTACGAAACGACATCTTTAGGAGGCTGGTGAAAGGAAGGCTTAGCTGCGGCCTTTGGAGAATTTCCAACCCGGGAATCCAAATGCTCCCGTGGATACCTCAAAGTATTGCGCTTTTCATCGAAGCCCACGGACATACGGCCCGACAGCGCGCTTTCACTCTGAAAAAGGCGATCAAGGCTTGATAGAGCAAGGAAAGTTGGAAGGCCAGGAGAGCCCTAATACGATCAAAAATCCTACGCAAGGAACCATAATCAGGTGAATATGATTGAATGCGGAGAACCTCCGCATGCCCGGGAAGATGCTGATGAAGGTCCCCAAATACCCCATGGCGACCTTGTCGAGGATCCTAAATTCGGATTCCCCCTCGACCTTGAGGATGATGAACAAGTCGGCCCACCTTGGTCTCATGTCGAGAGATTTCTTGCAAGAATACGAGGCCCGCTATTTCTCGGGATGAAGGGAAAGGCGATACTAAGAAGCTGAGGTACATTTCGGTCAAAACATGAGAAAACCATTTACGAGATGGTTAGAACAATCGAAGAAGAATCGAGCAAGAAAGCTTCGGGCGGGCGCTGTGCGGGAGCTTATCGGCAAAGAGGCCGAGAAAGAGCATACGGAGCTAGTACACTTACGCAAGTTGGTTTTGGGAGAGGCTGAATATGATCCAGGAGACGGCGAAGAATCGGAGGAGGAGGATTCCTTCTATATCTGCACTGGAGTCAAATACGTGCCACCCCCTCTCACTCTTCCCCAGGTTTACAGGAGGAGAAGTTGAGTCGCAATTACCACTTCCGGGAATGGGGGCATATGACAATTTCTGCGGTTGCACGCACCCATATTCCCCTAACGGGTTTGATCGGCGTTCCCTCTCAGCCGAAATCCCAGTGGTATGGGAAGATGATTCCGATAACCGGCGATGAGCGATGATGATGACGAGAGCGAAGAGTCAGGCGAGGCCCCCAGATCAGGAATCAATGCTGGAACAATCGGGCGGAAATGATGCCATGGGAGCCGGACACAATGGTTGGTTGTCGGCATAGCGACGATGAAGACCACCGAGAAAATGCAAGTCAAATGCCAATAGGGACGGAGCCCCAAGAAGCTGCACCTCGTAAAGATGCACACGTGGTCGGTGTCAGGATACTTGAGAGGATGAGGGACAACAAAGCCGCGCAGAGATCCGTACCACATCCGAAATCCTAGAACCTGATGTTCCTTATAAGAACCTAGCTAGGTGAATGGAGAGGGTTCATTGAAGCCTTTGTCGAGAATGGAGGGTTTCAACGACCGGAAGATGAGGAATTCGTGAACGTCATCGGATCTTTTTCTTCTTTCAGAACGGATGGCATAACAACCGTGAGGGTCTATAGCCGAGCCGCTTGAGCACGGCGAGTGCACTGCAATCACTCAAAAGGGTTATTGATCTAAATGTCTCCCCGGTGGCTTTCATACTATGGACCCACATGACGCCTTCTTAATTGCTCCGGTGCACGATAATGGACCCGGGTGCTCCTTATTTGGACCCGGATCTATCGAGTGCTACATCGAACTACGAGGGGAACGTTGCCTATCCTTTACTTGTGGCTGCCCTACTTGCAAGGGTGAAAGAAAGAAGATGTATGATGAGATGGAGGTGATAGCCATAAGACCGAAGACACTTCGGAAGACGAATATGAAACCGAGGACATGAAGGCCATGAAGTTTCTGGGTCGAGCACGTGGATGTCTTAGAGTTCAACAACTTGCCTACCATGCTTTGGGGAAAGGGTTTTCGGGCATCCGATCCGGGCGATAGTCGAAGATACGGTAGAGAGAGGAAACTAACTCCCATCCTCCCAAATGAGAAAATAACCATGGTCGAGATCAAATCCGCCCCAAAACAAAGTAACACTCCTTGTCGGGGTTACCCAAGAAGAGGTCACCTTCCCGAATGTATTTCGGCTCTCGAGAGAAGTCCGGAAATCGGCATGATACCGGATGCGCCTCCCACACGAGTGCTATAATCATCTCGGCTACGAGTATTACGAGAAAAGGAACCCGAGAATGTTTGCACTATACAGGGGATGAAATCGAAAAGCCGCGAGCCTCCGAGAATAGCGACTCTTCTTTGTATGATAACTATGAGCAAGGCGGGATATGGAAGCGAATCGGAGGACGCCCTAGCTGCTGTGGGCCATCCGGGGGCAACAACACAACCCCAGACTCAAAGCACTGTGACTTGGGAAGCGATCATAAGGGCCGCCCGGGGAAGGAGCCAGTACGGCTCAAGCTCGGCCCCTCACCGTTGCTAGACTCCCGTCGAGCCGGTGGCCGATAGCCAAAAAGGCTCCCAGATTGACCTTAGCGGCGTTGAAGAAATCTAGTCAGAAGCAGCGATGAGGAAGTTAACGTTTGTTGACCCGATCAGGGCAAATCTTCCAAGGGAATCCCAAGGCGAGATAAGAAGGGTAGCGAGATCAAGCATCAGGAGAAAACCGTAATCCGGTGTCAAGACGGCAGAAGCTCCTAACCACGAGAAAGAGGATCCGTGCTCACCCGGTTGAAGCAAACACGAGGCCAACATCTCTCTATGGTCCTGCTCACCTCGTCTTATCCCATAAGCTAAAGCTGAAGAAAGCACGCACTCGCCTTGGTGCCTATCGATGCTACTCCCGATGACGTAGTGCAATTGATCGGAAACATCCCACTACGGGAACATAATCACTTTCACGGACCTCGATCTCCCTCGGTTCGGGGCCGATCACAACGAGCCTCTCTTCATCACGGTCAATTGGATGAACAGCGCCTCCCTCGGGTCACAGTGCGACAATGGGTGGAATGAATATCCTTCGGCAAAGATCATGAGCTGCTCAACATCGAGTCCACGAGACTTGAAGCCTTCCTCCCTCACGGTCAAGCTTACGACTCGACATCTCGGCGAGTCCTTGGAGTTGCTACTTTGGACCTCTGGTTTGGCAAGAAATTGATACTGTGGAATTCCGGAGTTATCGACATCCGATCACTTTTAATGCCTTATTGGGAAGACCTTGGGCTGCATCAAGTCAAGGGGTTGCTTGAGCCTCCACCAATGTGTGAAATTCGTCTCGGATGGGGACCTAACAACCATTTACGGGGATCTAGTCACCTTGGAGGGCACGGATACGGGTGGAATACCTATTACGGAAATCAAACATGATGAGGAAGGTCTCATGCTAACGAGGGCTTCACGGTCGAGCCTCCCAGCCCAAGTGTGCAACGTAGATCGACAATCACTCGGGATAAAATCCCTCAGGTCTTGAAAATGATGAGGAAGATGAGCTATCTACCTGGCCTCGGTGCAGGGAAGCACCCAACAAGGAACTCACAAACTCATCGAGGTGAAAGGACGAGAAAACTCGCCACGGCACAGGATATGAGGCCACCTCGGTGGACACCGCGAAAGAAAAAGAATTTGCTCTCTGAAAGGAAAGAAGCTATCACGGGAAGGGTCCGGTCAAGCAACCCTAAATCTCTCCCTTTCGAGTCCTAATTTGGTGACTACTTTGTAAAGGGTCCCACACAACCGGGTAATGTCACGAAGAGCCCGCTCCTCTGAAGGGTGGCTGAAGCTACGGGATAGCCTCAACAAGTTCGGGGAGCCAAAGCTAACCCCGGTCCGTAGAGTGTTTACGGACCTACCCAAGATACAGGGCTACCACTACCATGAAGAGTGAGTATACTTTCGGGCGTGCCAAGCCTAGTAGAGCGGTTCGAGAAGCTTACTACCACAATTCCTTGCGCCGGGAAGGTCAGAAGCACGAGTTTGAATTGACGATCTTGAGAAAGCGAAAGCTAAGTCTTTTCGAGATGATTGGGATGGTCCGATTATGCAGCGATTATTCGGGAAGAGGTCAGTGCCGGACACGATTGATTTCGGCTCAGTCAAAGAGATGGTAGCGATGATCGAGGAAGGAGGACGAAGCTTGAGTACAATTCCCGAGTCATGAGGCCAGCGGCGGCGATGCCATTAAAGAATGGGAAACTCTCTCGGGCCGTCCGCGACCAAAGAAGAAATGATCACCAAGCTTGGATTGGTCCCAGTCCCTTTGTGTCAATCTAGGTAGAGTCCTCAGAGTCCCTCATTGTCAAGATCGAGTCTCTAGAGTCGTCAGAGCTGACCTTACGCTGAAGACTACAGTGTAGGCAAATCTTTGTACTTTCTTTTCGTTCTTAATGAAATGACGAACCTTTACGAGTATCCCTTGATTGCCACTTTAACTAATGATAAATTAACTAATAATTTAAAAAAACATTTAATAATGATTCATTAGATAAAGAAAGCGAGACACATTAAATAAACAAAAAAAAAGAGAACAAAAATCTTTAAGCGGGTTGTTCGGAAGGAGGAAAATCGAGCCCAAGGCCGAGAAGAGATTTTGACGAGTGTGAATGCAGGAGGCTGCGGAAGAGCCTAAAGAGCCTTGATTGGTAGTCTCTTGAAGGAACTAAAAGGATGCCCTACAAAGGTCCTACAAAGTTCTCAACTCAAGAAGGTAGCCCTCTTCATCAAAGAGAACATCATATGCGGATACGGGTTGCCGGCCCGAAATCATCTCGAGATAATGGATCCCACTTTGAAGGGAATGCGACAGTGCTAGCGGAATTGAGAATAACCCGTCACAAGTCATCTCCCTATAGGCCCCAAACCAATGGGCCGTCGAAGCGGCAAACAAGACTCTGGAAAACATCATCAGAAAAATGGGTCAGAGGCGAGATTGGCAGAAGCTACACTGGCACTGCGGGGCTACGGGACATCCGTCGAACGGCAGCGGGAAACACCATTTGCTCTCACCTACGGGATGGAAGCCGTGCTCCCAATCGAGCTAGAAATCCCCTCACTCCGTGTCTTTGTTGGAAAGTCGGAATCAACGAGGTCGAATGGCTCCCAAAGTCGCCATGATGAATTGGCTCTACTAGATGAACGCCGATTGAAGGCCATGGAACACATCCGAGCCTACGAAGGGAGAATGGTCGGGGCTTCGACAAGAAAGTGAAACATCGGGAGATTAGGGAAGGTGATCTCGTTTTGAAAGAGAAGCCCCGGTCCGTATCAACAGCTTGGCAAATGGGAGCTGTGTCAGGTCGGGCCATATGTTGTCCGAGAAAATCTTCTCGGAGGAGCCATGCAACTTGCGGACCTCGACGGAAATCCTTTTGTACACCCAGTGAATGGTGACAAGGCTGCGCGAGATACTACGCGTAAAACAACGAGTCAAAAAAAACAACAAAAAAAAAAAAAAACAAAAATATATATATAAAAAAGAGTGCTAAAAGAGTAATACCCGACTAGGTTGAAAACCCGAAAAGGGCGGCCTAGGTAAAAAACGGGGTTGCACCAAAAAAAAAAAAAAACCGGGTCGAACTACGAAGACAGAGCCCTTTTGTCAGAAGGAACGTGAGCGGCCGGAAGCGGTTCGGTCTAAAATACAAATAAAAGACATACTTTGATCGGACCATGAAAGCGTCTCGAAAAACTCTAAAGCAATTCACATATTCATTACGGTTAAAAGCTTTTTGATGAGTCTAAGCTCGGTTCATTCCTACTAGCGGCAACTTTGCTAAAAGAAAACTAAGATACATAATCAAACTAATGTATACGCTACAACAAGAAAGGGATACTCGGAAACCTCAAGGTCACTCCAAGCCGCTCGTCTTGGCATCTCCCTCTCTTCTTCCCCCTTCGGGTCTTCTTCCTACGAGCGGGAAAAATGTCGGTCTTCCTCCTACCAAGCTCGGTGTAGGGACGGGATCTATCAGGCCGGCCTGCTGTCGGGGCCTTAGTAGCCACTAGCGTCATCTCTCATCTCTGTGTAGCCTAGGCGGTAGCATAGGAGTCCTCCTCTCCTGTCTCTTGACATAAGCCTCGTAGTCGGTCACAACATCTCCGCTCTGTCGTGAGGGTTGGCCCTCGCCTCGGCCCTCCTCCTCTCCCAGCTGTCGGGTCCTCCGCGCCCACAATGGCCTCACGCCGTCTCAAAATAGCCATCGGAGTCTCCCCCAAATGCCTCTCGTACCAATCCAGTACAGTGGTCGAAACACAGGTCTCGGACGCCTGAGGATAACCCGAGGAGGAAAGACGTCATACCTCCATACTCGGGAAAGAAATGGAAACACCGAAGGATCACCCATAGAAGGAAGAGCCACCACCCTAGTGGCTATATCATCAAAGTCCTCGAAAGGAACCTGCTCCAAGCCAAGCTATCTCGAGAACCAAAGCCGGAATGTAAAAGGCTGGGTGAGAAAGCCCGGAAGCATAACCACGGGAGATCCATCTGAAGTACTCTCACAGTCTCCACCTTGATGAGGCACCAACCATCGATATCTTGATGCGGCGACCAGCCATCCAACGCTCCGCGAGCCACGATCATCAAAATCCACGGTAACCCCTCTCCTGGCAAATGTCGAGAGCTTGATCATGTCCGAAGTTTCTCGAAGAACCCCCGGGCGCTCCATCGGCCACATGGTCAAAGAAAGCGAGCTGCCAGTGCATATACCGCCTCCCGGTAGCTTGACTGTCGAGAGCATGAAAAGTCTCTCCCGAGATCAAGGCGCGACATCTCGGCCCAAGCGACAGGTGAACAACCACATCCCGGCGAGCCGATGACAAATCCCAAAGAGTAGACCATAAACAAGGTCCCAAACATGCGAAAGGGCAAAAGCATCCCAATAGGCATCATCCAGCCTAAGCTGGCCTAAATCTATCGGGAAGACCGGAAATATCAAAATGATCGGGACTACGAATCATACCTTGCGCTTCCTCAGGGAAAGATGAAGAAAGGTTACCTGACCTATCAACAAAGAAGCCCCTCAGGGCAAAGGAATCCCAATCTCTTCCACCTCAGGGCCACCAAGTAAAGCCCGAAATTCTTCAACGGTCGGGACCACTTCATTGTAAGAAAGGCAAAAGAGCATGCCTTCTAGTATCCCAAAATGAAGAAGAAGCTCTCGAGGTCATAGTCGAACCAATTCTTTGAGAGACCACAAGCACTTTACCTTGTACCTCTCTTCGAAAAATGACCTCCTCTCGTGCATAATCTCCCTACACCACTCCTTGAACTTTTCAAAGAACAACATTTGCTTTTCTTTGGGCAATTTTGGGGAAAATTTGGACATTTCCATGGCTTTTTGGCTTTCCTCTCGAATTTCAGTGATTTTGAGTGGAGAAGACGAAGTTTCAATGGCATTTATGGACCAAACCAGATCCAACCACCGAAATAAATGAACCATGTCGGATGTCGAACCACATCCGCGCGGACGAGAATTGTCGCCCGAGAAAAAAAATCTGCGGCTCAAGCGGCTGACAACGGAGGAATATTTTCATCCCAGTTGCTTTCGAACCTTGTAAAGCACATCCCAAACGGTTCATATGCCAAACACTCACACCCTTGCCAAAAAACCGGGGCTCATGCAGCGGTGCATTCATACAACATTGCATTCATGATAGATAAAATAAAATAAAATCCTAAATTATTACATTCCAAAAAGAAAAAAAGAAGAGTGTGGATAAAAAAAGCGCTATCTGTCAAAAAAAAAAAATAGAGTGCGGTCTCGAAATCGGTCTCGGAAGATCGTCGGTCAAGAATCCTCGGTGGGCGGCGCTTTCCCCGTCCCTCTTGCGGCTCGGGCCCGCCTCCTCATTAGCCACGAATATCTCGGGCTCGAGAATCATCCTCGTCTCGGAGGAAGGCTCGTCTGAGACCAACCGGCACACCACGATACGGCAAGCCAAGATCCATGAAAAGTCGTATCCGAACAGCAGCCGTCGGATTCCCGGACGTGCGAAGAAGACCCACCGTGATGCCGGACATGTCCACTGTCCATACGGATCCCGAGAATGACGTGGTCAGAAGCGGCCACCACCACGGGATCTATGAGGAGGAGAAAGAGGAGTCTCGGAAGAAGGCTCGGAAGGAATAGGGGAAGTCTCCCGCTCGACCGAGGCGCCGGTGTGCTCGTCTCCCTCCTGCTTTGAGAAGACCCACAAATAACCATATTCTTGATAAACCTCTTAGCCCCGATCACTGATTCGTCGGCTTCTCCACCACCTTGGCCGGGAAGCGCACGAAAACAAAGCGTCGAGAGATAATTAAGGCGAAAAATGATGATGGGGAAAGAAAGGAAAAGACGAAGCAAAAAAAAAAAAAGAGGAGAAGGAGAAGCCATACCTTCATATCGGACGAGGCGGAAAGCTCAGTGGAACCCCGATCTGGGAGACGGAGGATGCTGTACTCTCGGCTGACCCAGTCCTGGACATACTGAAAAGCTCGATCGAGGGTGCCGCACACGCCTTGATCCCCCAAATCCCTCTCTCCCGACACTGAGGCATCTCGGCCTCAGCGAGAGCAAGAATCGCGAGTACTCCTCGATCGCCACGAACCTCAGTGGGTGCGGCCACCTCGATAATCATCCCATGTGGTCTCAGAGTTCTCACTCGGATGCGTCATGTCGGCGGGAGGCTCCACTGGAGACCATCGCGGAGTGCACACCAGCGCCATGTTGGCGCGTCACTCTCTCCCCGGATAATACACGTCGCGAGGTCAGAGCCTCTCAAAGATCCTCCGGCTGCCACGGTCCATCTCTCGGCACCCTTGTTGCACTCCACATTGAAGCGGTCCCGGGGGGTAGAGATATGATCCCTCATGCGAGATCTCGGCCCTCGTTCAAGCGGAGCAATCAGTACTTGAGTGGTCGTGCGCCCTTAGAACCTTTCTTCTCCAGGGCATACTTGGACTCAGGAAAGCATGGCCGGATACGCCCGATGTACTCCGCCGGCTGCGCGCCACATCAAATGACGTGAAAGAACTCCAGAGCCCATACCTATGAAAGGTAAAAGGTCAAATCAATTAAGTGCGAAAAAGAATACGTGCTTAAAGAAAGAGGAAAGCAAAAAGCAAAAGCTTGTACCTCCGGAAGGGAACTCGAAGCACGTCAAGAAGAGGCCCAGCTGACCTTCAGGCTATGTCGATCGAGCAAAATATAGCTCTTGCCGGCCACTGCCTCTCCCCAAGATACCTCTTGACCATCCCCACGTCCTCCGGGGACCTCGTGAAAGCAAAAACGGCCGTCCCCTCGGCGTATCGAATAGAGCGTGCTCGAAAAGGCAAACCATAAAAAGGCCCCCAGCAATGCGCTCAGCGCCTATCCTCTCATCACCCGGCCTGCGTAGCTCCCAATACTCTCCACGATCTTCCCGTGGACCCCACCGGTTCACTCCGTCCCCATCCCCTTTTTGAGAATAGGGAGAAAATCCTAGAAGAACTTTGCAAATCCCGGATCGCTTTGTAAGCAGTCTCTCCACTCAATGCTCCGTCCTTGCAGAGTGGGCCATAAGCTCATAGCGTAGTCGGAAGGTGTGACCAGTGGCCTCGCCCGGAAGAAGAATGAAATGTGTGGAGTCACGTCCCACCAATGCGTATGCCAAAACAAAGATCGAGACCCTGCCTCTTGAGAACTTGGCTTGACCCGCTCAAGCGCTCGATGGGCTTCGTACAATCCGGTCTCAATGACGATCTGTCTAGGGCATTCATCACTCGCTCCTCACACTTTAGAGGTTTGAAGCAGGTCTAAGTAAATCACGATACTCCTTTGATCCCGAGTCTTCATCTTATTTAATTTATCAGATCTTGAAAATGTTTCATACTGCAATTAAAAAAAAAAAGGGGAGAAACAAAAATGTCAAAAAAAAAAAAAATCTGCATTTGGCATTTGCATTCAAAAAGCATACACATGCATCATAAACATGAAGTTTTGCAGAAAATCGGGTAGCATAACGGCATACAACGAACCTAGCCCCATTTTTCTCGCACAAAAGAGTTTTTCGTAAATACCACTCATTCATTCATACATGAAGAAAGCATCATCAATAATATGTCAGTCAGCGGAAGCGGAAATCCG